>APFE030063530.1:36979-132360 GCA_000404065.3 Pinus taeda
TCTTGTCAACTGATCATGTATCTTGATGGCAATGTACTTGGCATAGTTGTATTTGATAGCAAGGGGCTTCATAAGGCTGTATGCAGATAGCATGACCAGCACAGTTATATCAACATGTTCATTTGTGGTGAACCCCAGCACAGAGGTCAACATGTCTATCAACAGCTTGCCTACTTCATTGAAATCTTTATATGAGAAAGGGGGTGGCCCAGAGGGCTGGCAGTCTGCCTTCATGAATTTCCTGGCTATGGCTTCAATGTCTGAATCAGAAAGTTTGGAGCCTGTATCTAGCAAATAGTCCATGGAGAAAGGGTACAGCAACTGGGTCTGTTTGTAATTGAGCATCTGGTTTATGGAGTCTGGAGTTATGTAGAAGAGGATGCTCCCAGATGGAGACCTCACAGCCCTGAGCTTCTGGTCATAGTTCTCTGCACACAGATGGATGATTTCTGGGAAGGTATTGACAGAAGGCAGAAAGTAAGTGGGCAGATTAGACTGCCAGACCCCATACAGGTCACTATTGTCTAAGTGAGTGTTCCTCAATTGACAATATGTCTGCAAATGGTTTCTCTGTGCCACAAAATCTGTGATGAGAGCATCATCATCCACCAAAGGTATAGCTTCTAGCTCTCTGTTGGGTGGGTTTATGGGTAGAACATCTAGAGCAGCTGAAGCTGCCATTGTCTTGGTCTTTGCTGGTAGTTTTTACTGGGCTTCAAGCTTGGTATGGAGGGGTCTACTGTTCTCTGTTTGCAGTGAGCAGTTTGGAATTTTAAGGGCTGTCACAGGCTTAATTAATCTGTGGGGCACTCTGTTTTGATACAGCAGAGTGTTTTGTAGCTGGATAGCTGGTCAATTGCAGAGAAATTGTTTATCAGAGGCAAGGGAAAATGCTAATGTGGTGCTTCTAGCTTGTGGCTAGGCCTTGTAGCTGCTCTTTTGTGAAAAACTAGGCAGAATTTACAGCTGGTCGCGGGTTTCCCTGGAAATTCTTCTATGTAGGGGTTACAGAGGTTTCACTGGTAGCTCCAAAGGTGAATTTCAACAGTGTGGGTTCTTGAATTAAAGTTATTTTTGAGCAGGAAACAGGATTTGCATGGATAATCAGAGGGCAAGAGGGTGCCTGCGGCGAAATACCTGTTTTAGTGGCGTACGGGCAGTTGCAGCGGTCGAAGTGGTTGGATTGCACACGGTTGAGTCGACAATGGGGGCAACAACAATTCTAGCGGATTACTTTTGCTTTTTGACCATTGGAAATCGAATTTCGCCTTCAGCCGAGCTCCGGGTTGTTCGGCAGAAAATGATAAAAACATCGGTTTTTTACACCTTTTTATGCATTTCGGGTGAATTGGCGCCTTTTTGTGATGACGTCATGCTAACATCATCATGGGCTCGAGTACGGAGGAGGTGACGTGGCAGATGACGTGGGTGCCCAGGTGGCATGGCGACGGTGGCGGGGTGGTCAGGGCAATGCGCGGGGCAAGGGTGACATGGATGCACGGCAGTGGTAAAAGCGGGGTGACGTCACGCTGGCGGAGGCGTGATGTCAGCGTGAGGGGCAGGGTGGTAAGTGGTTTCCCCGGCAGGCCCTTAGGCGGTAAGCGGTTCGTAGGGGGGGGCAGCGAACACCTCCCGCGCCTGACGTGTGGCGGGGGTACGGCAGCAATACCGCCCATCCCCTCGACGCAAAAGGTTGGGCACTTTTGTGGGCGGATCGACCGCCCACCGTTGGATAGCGGGGCGGGAGATCTGACGGCTGGCGGTGATCGGGACATGCCGGTGCATTTATGCAGCAGGGGACCCGCCCTTTTGATTTAATAATTTTTTAATAAAAGAGCGCGGGGGGGGTCATAACCATAGGTTTTTCTGGTTTTGTGGGTTTATTTGCCCGCGTAATTAGTTGAAATTTGGTTTTTTCAACTTTATAACAAAGGGTCTTTGGGCGGAGAAGGGGAAAAGGGTTATTAAGGGCGGGGAAGGTGCTTTTTACCCTTTTAACCAAAGTTTTCTTGAACCCATATTTTTTTTTAGGGGGGCTTAGGGCTAATGCTAACCCTTGAGGGGTTAATATTTCCCAAGGAAGGGATTTATCTGCAGCACTGGGGGAAGGGGGAAATTAGGGAGCTGTAACACAGGTTAGTGATTAATATGGTTTGTGAGGTGAGTGAAGGGGTGAAACCAAGTCAAATGGAACTTGACTCAGGGTATTTGAGGATAGATGAGAATGATGCAAAAAGGGATGTTTTTACACAAGAAATGTGGCTTCTTTTCATGCTTGAACTCCATGGCTTGGACCAAGTGGTTGTGTTTTAAAGGAGTGGAACTGAAGACCTGAGCAGTTTTCAAGGCCCCTGGGGATGTTAGTAAGAAATGACTTCAGGGGGAAAACCGGGGGAGTTAGTCATGCTTCCAGTGCTTGTCCTCCATTCTTTTTCTTTGATGCCCGCAGCCTGAGTGACAGAGGCTATTTGTACTTACTAGGCCAATTGGAGCTGACCCTCTATTTCTGCAACCCCATCTACCTACCCCCTACTAGCCTAGTATTTTTTGCTTCTTCTTGGAGGGTGCATTTAGACTTGCAGACCCTTTATGTGCCTTTTCCTTTTCATTGGCTTTTTCCTTTGATATCCTATCTAGTACTAGCCTTATTTCTTCCAAGGTCCCAGATTAAGCAGTTGGGAACCTTATTTTCTCTACCTAACTACTGATCTGCCAAGATTATACAGTTTGGACAAATTTCTTCCTCTATTCTATAACAAAAAATTGAAATATGGCATGATCCAGCTTAGGCTGTTGGACCATCCATCAAGATTTTAATAGATATGAAGGTATGTACATCCCTTGCCTTCTCTGGAAATATGGGATCTTGGAAACAACAAAGTAGAGCATATTTGGCACTTGAATTAGCCCATCATGAAATATGAAACCTATTGGTATAGGTATCCAACATATCCTAACACTGTTTGATGTTCATGAGTCTAGTGCTACATGGTTAAAACCATTGTTGTGCCTTCTATTGTTCAAGGGAAAACCTTTATCTTTTGTTTCCTCCATCAAACCATCAAGCATATCCTATCATCATGCCCTCTATTGCTCTGACCCAATGCTCAAAATATTACTCAAAAAAAAAAAAATTCTTGTCCCATTTCATGTTGACTAATGTAGGACGCCTTATTCCCTACCTTTCGATAGGTCTCTCCTTGTTGACTTCAACACTTTATCTAGGAAGAAGACCCATAAACACTTTAGTGCCTTGGTAGTTGCAAACATTAGTGGTAGGGTACCTCGTGTTTGGTCAGGGGTTTTCATTATTGGTTTCTGGTTAAAATATTCTTCGAGTGTGTGCCGACAAAAACATTATTCACACTCACTAGATTGTACTGTGCCTCTTAGAGACCATCACCATTATTAGTGGCCATCCTTGTGTCTGTTAACGATCTCCATTATTGACTGGTAATCAGATGATTTCGTGCATGTTTGACATCAATGCCTATATTCACATGTATCAATCTATGGTGTTGTGGTGAAGCAAAAATCAAGACCTTGGGTAGAGGCTTGCATCACTCAGCCTTGTTTCCTCTCCCAAGTTGCGTTTATTGTTTTTTTGGAGACATCTCATCAAAATGATACTATTATGACATAGGTTCCACATTGTGCTTATCAGCGGCCAACATCGTCATATCTCGTTTTTGAGAAAATCACTCTGACATAGCTACTGAGCATGGGAATGCCCAACTCAGGACATGATTTTGGTTGTTTTATATATATGTGTTTGTTACACAGCAATTAGTCACCGTCCCTGTTACCCCTCTCCCTCATATTGGAGGACTCATTTCGGGACCTATGAGAAGTGACATGACCTGCAAACACTTGCATTACATTCCCCTTAACATGAACTTCATTTGCCCTGAAGACATCTCCTACTAAAAACCCCTAAAAATAGCCCTTTTTCCATTGGCGTGGTTCCATAGTGTAGCACTCGCACCAATGGGGGAAATCCTCCAAAGAGGGTTCGCCAGTTGGTGCTCTGTCACAGAGTCGCACTCGCGCCAACCATAATGGGTGGTGTTTTTTAACAAACCAACAACGGAAGATTCATCCTAACCAACTCCTGGACTGAATCTATCTTGAGTTGGGTGGTTTGGCTTCGAATCTCCATAGAGGGTAAGTGGTTTTCCACCTCTCATGGAAGCTTCTTTAGTGATAAATCCAATCCCGCGAATATTGTGGATGATCTCAACTCCCCTTCCTCCATCTATAAAAGCTTGTCCATTTTCCTTAGGCAAGCTAGTTCCAGAGATTTAGAATTGTCAAGTTACCAAGAGCTTCATGCTGTAAGAGCCTTCTTCATTCCCATAAGGCCAAATCTAAGTAAGGAGATTCTTGTCCAATAATCAAGGAGAGAGAGGCTTGTTCCCATTCCCAACAGGCTTTGCAAGACATGTGCTACTGATCACCCAGCCAAAGGAGGATTTGACATTAGAACTATGGTTGTATTCTTATTTGTTTATCATTAATAAACGACTATTGTTATGGTTCCACTCTTATTGTTCTTTGTAATAATGATGAGTTATATCCTTTCTGATTGATATATAGTTGCATATATTGGATTTTATGCTTGTGTTTGTGTCATTCTTTGTATGTGCAGGTGTCCATTCATGGAGATCATGGGGATCGTGATCTGCCGGAGCAAAGGAATGGGAGCGTTGCCTCTTCTACAAGCACTAGCATTGGAATCCAGGTAGGCCCTCATCATTGGTCTTTAATTTTCAATTAGGAACTTGTGTGGTAGCATTGTATGATTTTTGCTAGACCCAGTCTGGGCTAGTAGGGATTGCCTCTGTCCGTAGAGGGGATTTACCTCCTCAATAGTGTTGTATCAGGTTTCTCATACGTCCCGAATCTCTGATCCTCTCTCTCTTTTTTCCAAAGAAAAGGGCAGTTACCATCGTCGCAGCCTCTGATATCACACTTTAGGGGGCATCTGTTTATACTGGAAAATGACCTCCTCATTAGCTCAGAGGAGAAAGATATGATGACTGAAGGACTGACCAAGTTCACAGACCCAGTTGTCAAGCTATTACTATTTAAACACTAGCAACCTCCTTTATAAAGCTTCCTAGCAAGGCTAAGGGTGTGCTAGTTACTAAAGTAACTCTGTTTATTACCTCAGGAAGAGTGTTAGTGAACCCTAATGAGTTTCTATGGGTCAAAGGAATGGGTTGATTGAGAAAATATCCCTAGATTCTCTCTTATGTCATCTCATAAAATCAGGGAAACATCAGAACTCGACCTATTTGGGGGAATTACTAATTCCTAATGGAGTATGAAAATGGGAAAGAGAACAAAGGCATCGAAACATCACTGCTTTTTCCTAATAGAATTCATGAAGGACTTGGCAATGCTATCCTCACATGCTATATATGCAAGGCTAGGGCCATTGTAAAAGAGGTCGAACCATTTGAAAGGATTGCCTATTTGACTGTCAAGCAGAGTCTCAGGCTAAGGCATCAGAAGAGGTTAAGAAGGGAGAGAGAGAGAGGAGCTGGAGGGGTAAGGGAAGGACGATACAACTGATGGTTGTAATCACTCTTTTGTTGAAAATGCAATAAGATGATGGAGCTTAGTGAAAATAAGTCACCTTCACTAAGTGGGCCCCGCAGGATATTTTTGGCGCAAAGTCTATTTTTAGACTATGTCTATTTTTAGACATATGGATCATGCTCTATGAGTTGTAGGATGCTATTGATGGATGATTGGTCATGTTGGTAAAAATAGATGGACCTCTATTTTTAGACATATGGGCGGAGTCTATTTTTAGACTACTAATAAAAAAATAGAACTGTTGAATATTATTAGCTCTTAATAATATTTGGACTATAAACATTATCTTATCCTCTTGCAGCACTTCAGTTCGAGCTACAGATGTGGCACATGCAACTGCCAGATAGAAATACTCTTTTCCTATGGGTTAGTTGAGCTATTGCATGATGGACTTCAGTTAGAACTCAAGTGATTGAGTTTGGTAGAGTTGATTGAGGAGTTGATGGAGTTGTGTTCAGTTTGACTTAGTTGAACTAGTTGTATTTAGTCTAACTGACAAATCCACTAGTGATGAGTGGTGTGAATTAATTATTAATTAATTCACTAATTGCTAAATCATAAATCAACTAAAGAATACATCAGTTAACGCAGTGCATGGACAATTCAGTGGAGACAAGTGTTAGAGGTGGGTGAAAGGGTGAGACTACTATCAATTGTGACTATAGCTGTGCATGAGATTTTCACAATCATTGATTGAGATTGCCAATGAGGATTGCGCAGTACAATCCAAAGGGATCTTCGAACTTGGATCTGATCTATTCTCAACTTGGATTGTGCAGTAGAGGCAGGAAAACAACGGAGGAGATTTGAACCCATGACTTGTTCAGATCTAAGCTAGTTTGTGTGTAACATGTGGAGATAGTACTGAGTACTTGAGAGGAGTATTGTACTATGTATTGTTACATGTTCTCTATCATTATAATATACAGATAGTTGGGGGTTTTCAGCTGTATGCTTTCCCCATTAAATACTGTGTTGATATGTGTGATTGATGTTTCAATGTGCGCATGCAATTGTTTTTTTTAATTTCGCAAGTTGATGATCAATGGTAGAGGAGGTTATGTCTTATGCATGCATTCAGCAAATAGTGTATAATCAGGATAATCTCTGCAAATAAATGTTATATTATTCAAATTTCTACATCTTTCTACATCAATATTGAACTGAAATTGTGTTGTCCACTCCGAGATGTTGGTAGTATAACTTGTTTATATGTTTATGCAACATTGTTAGCATGAGTGGCTTAGATATATGCAACTAGATATCTTTATATGTTCATGAATTGTTTATCAAGGTTTTATGTTGTGATATTATGCTTGTCTTTGCTATGTGCAGGTTTTGATCTGGAGCTGGCTTAGGGGTCTTCCACCTAGCTACATTGTGCTCTCCAGCAACACCACACTAAGACTCGAGGTAATAATTCCTTCTCACTTTGATATTCATTTGTTAAGCATAGATATGCATGCATCTTTGTGACAACTGCAGCTAAATTGACTGTATGCCAAGGATCTTGGGAAGATCCTCGAGGGTTTCTACATCACCAAACACCTGTGCATTAATCCCTATAGAAAAGTCAAAACAAATGAGATTAGAGTTAGTTGGATCAATACCCTCGATAGCTGTTAGTAATTATTTTCTCTGAGAAACACAACTTTGAAGGACCTCGAGAGCAGACATAGATGATGGTGCTTGAGCCAAATATTTAACAATGTTATAATGTTGAGTGGCTCGAGCGTTTAGATTGCATGAGGACTTTCACAACACATCTAAAGAAGGTGGTCGAATGGCAGAATCAGGATTAGGTCTCTCTATATGGAGAGGACCAGAACTGGACAGGGTAGAAGAAGAAGAAGGGGCACCTTCTTTCTCTTTCCTTGTTGTTGGGGTAGGAGTTTGATAATATTTTGACCTGGTAGCCATGTTAATCGGTGCATTCATCATGAACACTTGTGAGCCTGTGGAAGCAGATGACTGAGGCTGGTCTACCATTTGGGTCTGCTAGGATGGGAAGGGATTTTTCAAGACAATTGGGATCCCTTTGAGTAAACGACTAACTTTGGATCGTCTAGGACAATCCTTAGTATAATGATCCTCATCACAAATGAGGCATGGATATTTGGGCTTCCATTGGGAGGCACCACCAGCAAACGACTTAGGAGGGCCCTATTTTGTGGCATCAGCTTTACCCTTGCCTTTGCCTTTCATCTTACCTTTAGAGGATTTGTCCACTGTGTTAGATTGGACAATGTGAACCTCTGAGGTTTTACCAGGGCTTGGTGAATTACAAGAGGAATCATTGGAAGCAGTGTTGGAGACCAACTTCTGTATACAAGAATATTTTGCAGGGGTCTGAGTCATTCAACCAATTATTCCATCAATAGGAGGTGTAGCCGGAGACTTAGATGTCATCACATCAAATGATGGTCTAGGTGCATCAGGTAACATATCATATAACATACCATATTGTGAAGAGACGAGGTCTAAATACTGGGCACGCACGATGGCATGTTCCTTAGTGACGCATCCACCCATAGTAATGTCCTCAACAATTTTACTGAAAAATTATTTGGTGAACCACTCAGTCAATAACTAATCAACAATCTCAAACTTAATCAGGCAGTGCCTACATCTCCATTCATGGATGTGGTCAGACATATGGGTCGCAGTGTCTTGCTTGAGTGATGCTAGCAGATGGGTGCGAGTTTCATAGGGAACTGGCAACTGGAAATGTGTGAGAAAGGCCATGGCGAGAGTGTTAAAGTCATGATAGGTATTCTGAGGTAGCTCGATATACCACTTGGATGCAACACCTATAAAAGTTCATTGGAAAAGCCAAATATGAATGGAAACATCAACGTAGGAATTTGAGGAGCACCAGTGGTGATATATCATCACATGGGATTGTGGATCCTCTTTTGCTTTTCCTTCAAACTTCAAACAATCCCTTGGGATCTTGGATGGAACTGGAGGCTAGTATGGAAAATGAAGAATTGGGTCATTCATGAGCCTAAACATATCTAGCAATTCCAGCGTAGCTAAGAACAACAATTGGGTATTGAAAGGCATTTGAGGTAGATAAGGGAACCCAGCTGGCAGGACCCATCCCTGCTGGTAAGGATTTTGTCCCCATAGTGTAGGGTTTTATCCATACGACATTTAATTTTGCCCCCACTGTAGGTTACCTTGCCCGTATGGAGGATTCCAACCTTGAAAGCCTTGAAACTGTCCAGCCATAGGCTACTGATAAGAAACATACAGGTTAAAAGGCTGTTTAGCCTACTAGCCTTAGACATATGGATTTTTCACCTAATGCCCCTCAACATAATAGTTTTCAACCTATTTCCCCTAGACAAAAGGGTTTTGAACCTACTACCCTTGGATGTAAGGATTTTTCATTTTCTACCCTTGGACATAAGGATTTTGGTCCTGCTACCCTTGGACAAAAGGATTATTGGCTTAGTGGGGACTGACCCAGGTTTAGAAGTGATTTAGCCAACCAAATCCCAGTACTACTGGCCCTTTCGGCAATAGTCCGTGGAGTGCGGAATGAGGTCTCACTCGAAGTAGTATGGGAGGGTGCTAGAATTAGGTTTCCACCCCTTGGGGATGTCTGATAGGAGGTGACTGGTACATGGTCCAACCTTCACACTTACTGTGCTATGCGCATCCACAGGCACCCTGCGCCCTGCGATACTATTTTCTCGCAGTTCTAACCGCTGCGTGACCCATGTTATTTACCCATGTCTTCCTTAATTAAGCTCTCTTGGCTGATTACTTAGATTATTTTCATATATAAGCATTCATACAAGTATTTATCAATTGCACGTAGTAAATACACAGACTAAAAGTAATGCATAACATTAAAATATAGATTCAAGAATAGATGCACAGAGTAAACTTATCTTTATTAACTTTCAATCCCATGTACAAACCAGACTCTGCCCTGCGCACTCAGTAGCATGGGTCCCTACACTCAGCTACAGACTCTACTAAGCCTCTGCACACTCAGTTGCAAAGCCTCTTCCTACTACTATGACCCAGTACACTTCAGATTCAACTCTAACCTTGAACCATGCCTTCGCTATTCTATCTATTTGTACTTATGTTTACACTTAGAGCTTCGTTCTATTTATACAATCCCATGGTCCGCGGACCATGGGTAGGCCGACACAACTTTACATTAAATTGCAATATTTTAGGGCAGACAACCCTATGACTCATCCTAGACTTCGGGCTCCGCACCCGTAATTCGCGGAGTCTTTCAATATAATTGACCAAAACTTGGGCTTTGAGCCCCAAAACCATGCTGGGGGGGATCCAATGCCCAACAGGCCCCCAACACCATCATCGTGACTCATCCCAAGTCACTCTGCTAGTGCGACAATCTTGGCATAGAGCCCCTCCAACTATGCTTGTGCTGTGCGAAGGTCCGTAGTGCATTGTTCAACTGTCTGCTAGATCTGCTCTACTCTTTCAGCCGAATGCTCACCGTTAGGGGAAAATCCCTATCTTAAGGCATGCATCAACTTCATCTGTGTGATCTTTCCTTCGATATCAGAAGTGATGAGGAAGGCCTCGTCAATCCAAGGTTGGACACGCGCTTTATGTACTGCTTCTTTCTATCATGCGACATCCACCTATTCCTTCAACGCCTTTGCCTGTTGTAGCTTGACTAACCATTGGTTCAAGACAAATATTTGCACCATACCGCCCACTCTATCATACTGCACTTGAAGCTCCCGCACCTCTCTTTCCAGGCGCTGTATGGTGGGGTCCTCCTGTAAGGAAGTGAGGACTGTGGAGGATTCTTCCAACATAGTAGTACAGTTCTGCACTGCTTGTCCTATTTCCTCTAGCCCTTTTTGGATAGCACCAGTGCACTATTCCCTAACTTCCAGGGGCATGGATGACTGTGCCTTTAGTCACAGTTTAGCAATTTGAAGGTTTAGGTCCAACTGTATCCTTGTTGGTTCCTCCTTTGCCTCATGGAATCCACTAGCCAATCTGTGAATTTGCACTCCAATTGGGAGGTCTATCGCAATTTCTAGATTTGGAATGCGGCAACATGCTTCCTCTACCATTTTCTCCAGCTTTTGATTCTGTTCCAGCACTTCATCACATTGTAGACTAAGCTGCTCGATGTTGATTCTTTGTTCACTGAGCATCTTTACTATGCATCCTTACCTAGCATAGAGTTCTGCTGTCACTCCATCCTATAGCTGGTATAATGTATCCCATGGAAGGGCAGCCAAGTTTAGGCTAAGTCCCTTGATCCAGCCTACCGTGGTTCTCTCCTCCATTCTTTTCGTTGTTAGTGCTCCTTCCAATAGCACAATGGTCTTAGCCATTTTGTCCCACAACAACGGCTCCATTGCTGATGTACCTGCGACACTGTAGGAAGCTACCGTTCCCTCCTGTGGGGGCCACACCTAAAGTTCCTGCAGTTGGGCCCTTAGGGCCCCTAACACATTCTGCTACTTCGTCATTGCTTCCTGGAGTGCTTCCCTTCTGACCTCGCAAACTATGTCGCTGATGTCGTAGAGGTCACCCTCTATCAGTGTAATAGGTTCACTGTCCAGTTTGGAAGCCTTGGTCTTCTTCCATGGGCCTGCTCGTTTCATACCGCGTGGCCATCCATTGTGTAGATGTCATGCTTGGGTCTGTGCTTTCCATTGTGTATTCTGTTCCCTGTCCTATGGTTAAGTTCAGGCCTCCTTCCTCCCACGTCATGGTGGCCCCTATTTCCTGTGCTATTTCTACTTTTTCAGCGGCCTTGGTTTGCTCTATGGTGGCCTTTGCTACCTTGCAGACATCCCTTACCTTCGCAGCCAACTGCTCGTTGTGTTTTTGTTGAGCCAACAGCTTGGTGGCATCCTTCTATTTTGTACCACTATCTTATCATGCTCTGCTAGATCTGGGGCATGCCACTTGGGAGGCCATGAGTCAAGCATGGTGAAAATGGCATCATCAATCACGATGAAAAGAAGTTTGGTCCAGTTATCCACCGGATCCTTATGAGCCTTAATATACACCTTGTGCATATCTGCCTTGAAGTCTACAAAGCTCCATAGAATGTTGTACATTGTGGGGGATAGGCACGACCTTTTGTTAATCCACATCCAAACGCTCACCTCCATGAGCACCTAGAAGATCTTTGTCTCACAGATCCATGTGGCGCCTTTCGTAGCCCAGAGTGATGCATATTTGGCAGCCTCCGACAAGTCTTGTTCAATATCAGGAAACTGACTATCCTCTGATAGTTCTCTTGTCACTAGTAAGATGGACAAGAGCAACCACGCATAGTGGAAGGTCTTGCCTTGCTCTTGAGATTCCTTACAATTGGTCAAAAACTCCTCATAGAGGAACTTAGTCTAGTTGAAGTGGACCCCCTCCGTGCACTGTTCAGAAAATGCAACCACAGGCGCTGGTACCTCATCGCTATGGCATTTTCTCATCACCTTTCTTGCCAGTAGTTGGGTTGCTATGCACACCCCTTTGTCTTTAATGCTACTGGTGACATAGCCTCACTTATTCTTTTCCAATTTACACTCCTTTTTCATGGCCTCTGCGAAAGCCAAATATTTACCTTTGCCAGCTATCTCTTCGAGGTCCTTTCGTTTATAGGGAAGCTGAGAAATCCTATGGATAAGCTCTGTCTTGATGGGAATGGGCTCCTCCATCCACAAGTACCCATCATGTACCAAGCAAAGCAGCTGCCTGGTGACAAAGATCGTAATCGGTGCATGGGGAAAATGAGGAATTCATAGTAGGTGGAGTAGCCTGGCCTTCTCCACACTGCGCAACCATTTTTGCGGTTCTAGCATTGTAACAGACCCCTCCTTTCTTTGTTTCATGAGGTTCTCAGTCTGTAAATGTGGGAAATTTTCGTCGTCCGCGACGTCCCAGTCTTCAAATTTCATTATGGGCACTCGAACTAGGGCCATCCTTCGAACATAACTCCATTTGGGAGGAGTGGGGTTTGAAGTGCGCTCTTAGTGGCATCCAGAGCCTTGGGTACCTTAACTTGCCCTTTCCACGAGGGAACGTATTCAAGCAGTTGTGCTGCAGTGTGCACCAGTTGAATGTCTTCTGTCATTTCTTCATCCGCATCTATCTCATCTAGGAGGGCCTATAGGTCCTCCTCCTCATCGTCTAGCTCAAGGTTGATAGCCTTGCCCTTTTCCTCCATGGAAAGTTTACCAAACCACGAATTTTGTAGGGACATGCAGACTGGTGCCATTGTTTGCTTGTCCTTCTTGGGCCTCTGCATCCGAGGTGATTTCAGGATTTCCAGTGCATCCCCCACCAGTGTCATAGGGCTCTCCGCAGCTTCATTGGCGGTAATTTCAACAAAACCCACACCTCTCCTGGTAGTTGTCATATTTTTCAAGCTATCTATAGTTGTTCGTGACTTTGGGGGCTCAAACATCACTTGGTGCTCAACACACTGTGCTCTTTGTAACAGCTCAAATCTCAAACAAATAAGTGTTGTCTCATGGCTAGCCTTGGTAGTTTTATAGCATCTTTCAAATTTGAATTTGACTGTTCCCCCCATTTCTAAGTCATTAATGCATTCTTGGCGGAAGATTGTCACAAATCTAGCTCTGACTTCATGTCTTAATTGTCCGTTGCCCGCTCCTCTTTGTCTTAATTGGACATCTTGTCATGAACAGTGACATCAACGGTCACTTTCCAGCCTACCCGCGTGGTAGCGTAGCCCCCTCTACGTAGGCGCGACCCTTGTGACATGTCGATCCTGCACATAACCTCTTTATCGCGCAGCTCCCCCATAGACTCTTTTATAGTCCCGTGCTCTCTTTCAACTACTTGGATCGCTCAGACTGTGCTCCCTACGGCTATTCAGGTGGTTGCACCTCCTATACGAGACTTCAATTCACCTTCCAGCCTAGTCAGTGGGCACTCCTCAATTACCCTCGTGACATTCAGCGCCGTGCATTCTTCCTTATGAAGTGCACTCCCCTAGTTACTTTGTTTGGTAAGGTGCGGTCGCAGCCATGGTAGCAGAGTCACAAATTCTCAGTGACAATCTTCTAATGCAGTAGTAGGGCTGTCCGTATGTTGTCTTGTCATTCTTAGTTTATCAACAAGACATGCTTGCGCGATTTCATTTTCTAGTTTTTTTATCTTTACATCCATTAACATGCTTTTCTTCCTCAGTCATACCCAGTCTTCTTCGAGTTCGCAAAGTTTAAGGTTCCCTCGGCGAATGGCTTCCTGAATCCACATATGTTCGCCCTTGTGTAGCTGCATAATTCCTTCATCCTAGTCCTCGTGTACTATCCCAATTGTGGGAGCTATTGCGTGAGGATTTCTTCATAAGCCCCCATTGCGTTTGGGGGCTTCAAAACCATAGGTGCATCATCCTACTACATCCACGCCAGTCCTCAAAATTTCCTTGATGTGTACCCCACCATCGTGTGGGTATTGTGGGTAGTGCCCACTTCAATGCATCGAACCGCTACTGTTCTAGTACTGCGCTTTCAACTTTGCTCAGGAATTCATCCACCACTATCAATTCGTCATATCTCAGTAACTCTCTTGCCTCTGTTGTCATGCAACATAGTGATCTAACCATCATGTTTCAATTCAGCGTCGTCACTTTCGTGCAATCGATTCTTCCATCGCTCTACTTCTTCATTTGAATTTGAAGTGCAGGAGATTTTGCACTCTTACGAGATCCTCCCATCTGTAGTCGAATTCACCCAAGCCTTGTCTCATGCAGTTATCTGTTAAATACAATCAAGATCATCGTCGCTATCATTGTCATGCACTAGTTCAATGTAGTGCACTCCTTCGGCTGGGTCTAGTGGGACTACTACGTGTAGTGAATTTTTCTTGAAGATCATTTTTCCCTTCTTTAGGTTGATGACTCCGTTCATATCGGTGGACCATTCTATTCCTAATAGTGTGGGATAGGGATTATTGTCATCGAAAATATCTATTACTTCAAAATCCGCATGCGTGCTTGCGCCTTCAATATCAACTATTACTCCTTGCAACCTCCCCATGGGAAAAATATTTTGTTGGTTCGCCATTCGTAATTGAATAGGGGACCATTGTAATGCGGGCCTACCCATGCGTTCCCATGTTTTCTTCGGTAATACATTTATGTCTAAAATCAGATCTAGGATTACCTGATCCATTTCATACTCACCAATTTGTGCAGTCAACCTCATTTCCCTTCGAGTGCGCAATGCATGCTTCCCCAATTTCCGAACTACATGCGGTTCTCCTGAGCCCACGCACCTGTAAATCAGCTCATGTAGTCCTTTATCTGCCTTGCTATCGCACAACAGTTTCATGCATGTCTCCAGAAAGGTAGTGAGCATTGAAGGATCCATTCCTGGCTCTGGTTGATCCTTACTACATGAATTGGAGGCCTCTGTGAAGCTCTTCTTAGCTTCCATGAATGTCTCCTTTTCACGTTCTAAGTCAAACTCGGGTTCCTTTGCAGGAGCCTTGGAAATGCACATAATTTCCTTTGGCTTCTTCCCCGTATCCTCTCCCGGTGGCTATGTCACTTCTAAGCATCATGTTTACATTCAGGTCCTCTCCGCGTAGCTCAGACCTCATCATTTGTATATTCTGAGTCAGGGGAGGTTGGCATACTCCTTTTTCGCGCATCCTTATGATCAACATAGGATAGTATATTGTTTCATGATCAAACTGAGCACAATACGAACAAGATATCCTCGTTAGGGTGGTACAATTGTAGGCATAGTGCCTTGGTCCTCTGCAATTGTAACAAATTAATTATCCACGGCCCCTTCCTGGTCCCATTCCACCTCGTCCTCGACCTCACCCCTAAAATCTAGTGCGTGCCATCCCCACATCTAGGTCGAGGGCTCACGTTTCGGTCTGCATCCTATAAGCAAGGGTGCGATCCAACATTAGCTCGTAACTGCGACAAGTGTGCTCATCATGGCCTACTGACCTACAGAAATTGCAAAACAATTGCTGGGGTGTCTATGTATACTTCTGCAACAAATGACAATTATCCATCATGTGTTTCCCTCCTATCTGACAGATCGTGCACCATAAAGTGGGTGCCACACTCGACCCTGCCTATGCCTCCGGTCTCAATGACATTGACCCTCCTCCTGCCAAGTAGTTTGCGAACACTAGACAATGATCCTTGTCATGGCCCTGGCATTTACATTTTATGCACCATACTTCCTTGTGCGCCTCTGGCTGTGGTGCCCTATCCTGCTTCAAACTTTGCATTTCCAAACATATATTCTATAGTTGCATGTGGATTTGTTGAACTCCCAACATAGGGTCTTGTATCAGGGTCTCATGTTATCTCATTTCCCTTTCCAACGCTTTAGCCTGGGTGGAAAGTTTCTGTTGCGATAGTGCCATCCTCAAGTGCGGTGTCAGAGATGTTATAAACCATGTGCGATGTTGTCCATCTATCAACCTCATATTGGCTTCACGGATCATACTCTTCAGCCATTGATCCAGATCCCAGGGAGTCTCACCCAGGAGCATTGCAATTTCTTTAAACCCGATGATTGATTGTGTTTCTAACTTTGGCCTGCTAAATTCCCTGTTCAGCGTGATCTGGATCTCTTCTATCCTTGCGGTTGGGCGGTCGTTAGAGTGCTTGATATACCATTTTAATACGCAATCCTGCATCATGCTCACCAATGTATCCTTCTTAATATTGTCATTCATGACACCTTGTGCTTCCCATACTGCTCTTACCACAAACCAGAATTGCTCTGGATCTTCATTCCCTCCTCCTCTGAATATAGGTAGTTTGATCACGCTTACCATACTAAACTATGGAGGTGGTGGAGGTGGAGTGGGTGGAGATGGAGGTGAGGGAGGTGAAGTGGGTGGTGGTGTGGGTGGAAGTGGTAACTGCGGAATGTTTTGCCTTATCAAGCTGACCGCGCTTCTTCCAGAGACCTTAGTGAACTCTTCCTCTCTCTCTTGCAAGGGTGAAATTAAGGGACTATTTTCCAATTCTTCGCTACTCTTGTAGATCTTTCTGCTTCGCGTAGTCCCAAGCATTAATGTATTCGCATGACCCTTTTTTCACACAATAGCGTCTTAATCCAAGTATTCAAAGATTTAATATACTTACCTCGCGGTCCTTTGAGAAAGCATCGATTTGCCTCACCATGGCTCACGGTCGTGTCTACCGCAAACTCAGTGATAAATCCCTCTATTAACTGGTCGAGCCAATGGTCTACAACTCACGTGATCTTATCTTCTGATGCTTCTAGTCTGCACACTAATTCTAGAGTCCACAATATTGGTTTGTCGAGCCTACACCTTCCCTAGCTATCGACTAACTTCGCGATCCATTCATACAACTCAGAAGGAAAGGATGCAAAGAAAATCTCGTGGATTTCCATGTACACGTAGCGCTCTAACAACTTTTCCTTAGATACTTGTGGAGTTCTGTTTTCCTATGTCGCGAACTTTTGAATCTTCTTGTCCATCCACTCTTCAATTTCCTTCTTTGCTGGGTTCCAGTGGCACAACAGCAGACATCCCTTATGCAAATCCCGGTCCTAGCAACGGAACCATTTGTTGGCTTAGTGGGGCCTGACCCCGATTCAGAAGTAATTTAGCCAACCAAATCCCAGTACTACTGGCCCTTTCCGCAATAGTCCATGTAGCGCGGATTGAGGTCTCACCTGAAGTAGTATGGGAGGGTGCTAGAACCAGGTTTTTGCACCCTGGGGATGTCTGATAAGAGGTGACTAGTACACGGTCCAACCTTTGCACTTACTGTGCTACGCAAATCAGTGGGCACCCCGCGCCCTTCAATATTGTCTTCTCGTAGTTCTAGCCATTGCGCGACCTGTGTTATTTACCCAAGTCTTCCTTAATTAGGCTCTGTTGGCTGATTACTTAGATTATTTTCAGATATAATCATTCATACAAGTATTTATTAAATGCACGTAGTAAATAAACAAAGTAAAAGTAATGCATAACATCAAAGTACGGATTCAAGAACAGATGCATAGAGTAAACTTCTATTTATTAACTTTCAATCCAAAGTATAGACCCAACTCTGCCCTACGCACTCAGCTGCAGGGGTCTGCACACTCAACTGCGGACTCTACTAGTCCTCTGTGCACTCAGCTGTAGAGCCTCTTCCTACTACTATGACCCAATACACTTCAAATTCAACTCTAACCTCGAACCATGCCTTCGCTATTCTATCTATATGTAATTCTCGTTACACTTAGAGCCTCACTCTATTTATACAATCCCATGGTCTGTGGACCATGGGTAGGCCGACACAACTTTACATTAAATTAAAAAAATTTAGGGCGGACAACCTTATGGCTCATCCTAGACTTCACACTCCATGCCTAAAATTCGTAGAGTCTTACAATATAATTGACCAAAACATGGGCTTTAAGCCCCAAAATCATGTTGTTGGGCATCCCATGCCCAACAAGGATGTTGAACCTATTACCCCTGGACATAAGGATTTTGTGCTTGTTGGTGCAGGACTTGACCTTGACCCTACCCTTGCAAAGGTTGACCATGTTGATATGAGTATAAGGGTCGTTGTTGCCTGGGTTCACCTTATTGCTGTAAGAGTTGGCCTTGCGGCTGTAAAGGTTGTTCCTACAACTGTAGAGGTTGACCTTGTGAAGGCATAGGCTAGGAGGATTAGAGAACATACTACACTTGTGACTGCATGGTTTTCTACAATGGTTGCGAGGGTTTCCCCTGCAGTTGTTGGAGTTGTCCTTGCTGCAGAATTATTTTCCCTTACTGTTGCATGGATGGCCCTTGCTGCAAAGAAGGTTTCCCTTGCTTCTGTAGAATTTGTCCTTGCTACTACAAGGGTACTTGAATAGTTCCCGGAATGACACCTTGAAAGTTCCTGAATTGTATCTGGCCATATCCGCTAGGCGCAAAAGATAGACCATGCTAGACATAAGGTCCAAGCTGAGGGATGTAGGGTAGATTAACCATCACTTGTGAACCATATGGAACATAAGGAGGTTGGTACTAAACCTGAGCCATATTATGCTGCTAGTACTGGACGTTAGTTGACCTAGATGGGCTAATAGGGTTCAACTATTTATACTGGACATTACTCGATCTAGGAGGACCAACAGGGTTTAGAATGGCACCCGAAGAGGGTTGTTTCATTCCAACCATGTGAATTTGTGAGCCACTCACATTGGTTGTGCCAGACATCATAGAAACATTGAGACTTTCCCCCCCAGGAAGTGGCACAGCCTGTCCACTTACTGGAGGGATCGAAGAACTAACAGAGACATGGCTCAAGACCGTCAGTTGAATCGGACTGGTTACATGGACTGAAAAAAAAAAAGAGGGTTCAGAATGGTGGGTTGCACCAGAACTAATGTAACTACAGAATGCACCATCGGTTGGGAGGTGAGGTTCTGAATGAACGGACCTAAGGTAGGCATGGTGCCAGATGCCTAGATAGGGTTGTGATATAGCGATGAGGCAGTAGGTGTACCTGAAACCAACTAAGATAAAGTCATGTAATTACATTGTAACTTAGGATGAACACTAGATGGAATGCTTCCTGTTTAAGGGAAACCTTGAGGAGGGAAATGATATTCCTACTCTTCGACTGTGCATGGAGTGGAAACCTTCGAGTGACTCGGAGAGGAGACTGGGATTTTGCCTTCTGATTCCATGGGTGAAAACAGGTGACGACGGACTACCAAATATGTTGGAGGGGATATACAAAGGAATACCTCGCTGATCGTACAAACTGTAGGGTGTTGCAGTGATATCACAATAGGATCGAACAAAGGATTCAAAGGATAAAAAGCCAATCCAATTTTACCTTTAGAAGTCAGTGGACTCTTAAGATTCTGGATAGGATTATTCAGAGATTTCGGGCCAATGTCAGAAAGTGACCTAGTATCTAAGGGAGGGGGAGGATGAGATGACAAAGTTGAATGCTTAGAACAATTCCAAGTTCAACACCTTGGTCCTCAAGTGACTGCGGTAATTCATGAAAAGGCTCCTGAGAGGATATTTTAGACGGAGGAGAGGAAGAGGAACTAGGCGAACCTAATGATTCAGCCACGATGATTTTATCTCAATTAACCAGAAGAGAGAGATTGATTCCAAGGCTTTAAAATGTATTTAAAGGTATACTCACAATGTAGTCTAGAAAAAGACTAACATGAATGTTATATGATCAAGGGAAACAATTTTTTTAAGCTACAAAAACAAACTGGTGCTCTTTCATGTTTTAAGAGTCAAGAAAGAAGCAAATGTGACATTATCACTTTCAGTATGAAATGAGATTGAAAGGACAAGTGCTCGGATGATATTTTATATTTAGGGAGTAAAAAATATCAAAATGACTACTTATGATGATCTAGGAAAAAAGGATTACCAAGTAACCTTGAACTACAGAATACCTCCCGAGGAACTGAGAAGTACGAGCAAGAAATCTCCTCGAATGATGTGTTCGATGTATCACATTTACAATTTGGTAGGCTCGACTTCCTATGGATAAAGGATTGCAACCTAGTGGGGTCTCCCTTTATATACATGACGGTATAGGGAGCACAAGTCCATATTAGTGCTGTCTAGTGCCGAAGTGAATGACAACTGCAAGGTTTAAAGACGTCGAAACAAGTCTCTAGCCTAGACCTTCTAAATGTGATCGTTAGGTTTCAAATGTGCCTTGGTTAATTGTATACATTTTAAAGTTTATCTTCAAATTATGTCTCGGTTTTTAGCCTTACCGATGTGACTCGAAAAAAATCCTATATGCAGCTAAATGAGACAAGACTCTTTCAATTTGATGAATTGTTTACACTAATGAGAGTAGAAAACATTCTCAATGCAACAAAACAATCAATTGAAAGCAAAATGACTTTTTCACTCCTTCGCTTTTTGAAAACAAAATAACGAAAAAATCTTTCCAATTCCTATATTTCCTATCAAATGCACTTCAAGTAGTCCTTTCACTAGTAAAGAGAATTCATTTCTTTTCCAATGCAAATGATGATGCAACTCTAGTCTTCAATGATGCTAACTAATGTAACATATTGATTCAGAAAACTAGAATTATGTATTTTTCAATGAAATGAGAAAACGAGTCTTTCATAAACACTTCAATGAAATTTTTTCCAAACAATCAACCTCAAGAAAATGAAAAGCACAAAAGGTAATTCCTTCCAAACTAATGATACAAAGACTCCACCAAAAACAATATGAGCAATGTGATCTATGCCCAGAAAGAAATGCTTAACCAACAAATGACACTTTTCAAACTTGTTAAATCAAAATCGAAGCAACAAAAGGAATGAAAATGGAATGCAAGGAGAAAGTTAACTATCAACTTGACTTGTTGAGCACACAAATAGGTGAATGGATGATGACCTAGATGCCCTAGGGTTAAAAACCATCCAAGGACTCAAGAAACCAAGTGAAGAAAAGGAAAACCAAATAAGCATATGAGCCAAGCTAATGGATCTTTCTAGTTAGGGAGGACATAATCAGAACAAGCTAAGAGACAGAAATCAAAAGGGCAAGACATTGGTTATGATCTAGGGGAAACCCTGATCTTCACCTAGAGGAATCGATGCAACTGCCTAATTGACAACAAGTGCCAGAAGGGGGTCGGTGCGACTGCCAGAAAAAAACATGCACTGACCGAGGATTCAAGGAAAAAATAAAAAATTTCAAAGGCTAAAACGATATTTTCCACTGTAAATTTTAGGCTCAGAGCAGTACACCAAGAAAAGGGGAGAACACTAAAGGGAAATGGTGATACTATAAAAGTTCACACAAAACCATAAAATGAAAATCAATCAAACATAAGGATTGGCTCCCTAGTGGAGTCACCAATTTGTGGTATAGGTTAATTCTTAGTGCGGACACAAACAATTCCTCTAGCCCGAGAGAGCGGTTCTAGCCACAAACAAACAATCTATGGAAAAATTGCTTAAGATAGAACCAAATAAGAGGGCCTACTTTTGGGCATGGGATCCCTCGCAGTAGGTTTTTGGGGCTCAAATTCCCAAGTTTTGGTCAATTATATTGTAAGACTTTGCGAATTACGGGCGTGGAGCACGAAGTCTAGGATGAGTCATAGGGATATCCACCCTAAAATATTGTAATTTAATGTAAAGTTGTGTCGGCCTACCCATGGTCCCCATACCATGGGATTGTATAAATAGATCAAGGCTCTAAGTGTAAAGGGAGTCGAAGAATAGAGAGAATAGCGAAGGCATGGTTCGAGGTTAGAGTTAAATTTGAAGTGTACTGGGTCATAGTAGAAGGAAGAGGCTCTGTAGCTGCATGCACAGAGGCTTAGTAGAGTCCACAGCTAAGTGCACGGGGTGGAGTTAGGTCTCTATTTGGGATTGGAAGTTAATAAAGCGAAGTTTACCTTGTTCATCTATTCTTGAATCTGTATTTTGAAGTTATTCGTTTCTTTTACTATGTTTAATTACTGCATGCAATTAATAAATACTTGTATGAATGCTTATATATGAAAGTAATCTAAGTAATCAGCTGACAGAGCCTAATTAAGGAAGACTTGTGTAAATAACATGGGTTGCGTTGCGGCTAGAATTGCGTGAAGACAATATCATAGGGCGCGGGGTGCCCACTGATGCACATAGCACAGTAAGTGCGAAGGTTGGACCACGTACCAATCACCTCATATCAAACATCCCCAGGGTGGGGAAACCTAGTTATAGCACCCTCCCATACTACTTCGGGTTAGACCTCAGTTCGCACTCTGCGGACTGTTGCTGAAAGGGCCAGTAGTACTGGGATTTGGTTGGCTAAATCACTTCTGAACCTAGGTCAGGCCCTATTAAGGCAACAAATAGTTATGTTTCCAGGACTGGGATCTACATAAGGGATGTCTAATGTCATGCCACTGGAACCAACAAAGAAGGAAATTGAAGAGTGGTTGGACAAGAAGATTCATGAGTTCACGACATAGGAAAACAGAACTCTGCAAGTATTGAAGGAAAAGTGGTTAGAGTGTTATGTGTATACGGATATCCACAAGATTTTCTTTGCATCCTTTTCTTCTGAGCTGTATGAGTGGATCGCGAAGTTAGCTGATAGCTAGGGAAGGTGTAGGCTCGACAAACCAATAGTGTGGACTCTGGAATTAGTGTGCAGACTAGAAGCATCAAAAGATAAGATAGCGCTAGCTGTGGACCATTGGCTCGACCAGATAATAGAGGGATTTATCAATGAATTTGTGGTAGACATGACTGTGAGCTACAGCAAGGCAGAATGACGCTTTCTCAAAGGACCGCAAGGTAAGTATATTAAATCTTTGAATACTTGGATTAAGATGCTATTGTGTGAAAAAAGGGTCATGCAAGTACATTAATGTTTGGGACTATGCGGAGCGGCAAGATCTACAAGAGTAGTGAAGAATTGGAAAATAGTCCCTTAATTTCACCCTCACGAGAGAGTGAGGAAGAGTTCACTAAGGTCTCTCTGAGAAGCGCGGTCAGTTTGATAAGGCAGCGCATTCTGCTGTTACCACCTCTAGCCCACACTGCCACCCGCTTCACCTCCCTTATCTCTATCTCCACCCACTCGACCTCCACCACCTCCATAGTTTAGTATGGCGAGTGCGATCAAACTACCAGTATTGATAGGAGTAGGTAATGAAGACCTAGACCAATTATGTTCGTGGTAAGGGCAGTATGGGAAGCACAAGGTGTTACAGATGAAAATATTAAGAAGGCTACATTGGTGAGCACACTACACGATCGTGCATTAACATGGTATATCAAGAACTCTAATGACCACCCAAATGTAGGGATAGAAGAGATCAAGAACGCGTTGAACATGGAATTTAGTAGGCCAAAGTCAGAAACATGATCAATCATCGGGTTTAAAGAAATCGCGATGCCCTTGGGCGAGACTCCCTAGGATCTGGATCAATGGCTGAAGAGTACGATCCGTGAAGCCAATATGACATTGACAGATGGACAGAATCGCACATGGTTTGTAGCATCTCTAACACTACACTTGAGAATGACGCTGTCACAACAGAAATTTTCCACCCAGGCCGAAGTGTTGGAAATGGCAATGAGATTACATGAGACCCAGATACAAGACCCCGGTTTGGGAGTTCAACAAATCCATGCACAACTATAGAATTTGTGTTTGGAAATGCAAACTTTAAAGTAGGATAGGGCACCATGGCTAGAGGCATGCGAGGAAGTATGGTGCATAAAATGCAAAGGCCAGGGCCATGACAAGGATCATTGTCCAGTGTTTGTGAAATACTTGACAGGAGGAGGGCCAGTGCCGTTGATACTGGAGGAAAGGGCATGGCTGAGTGCGGTATCCACTTTATGGTGCACAAATTGTCAGATAGAAGGGAAACACACGATGAATAATTGCCATTTGTTGCAGAAGTATGCACAGACACCCCAGAAATTGTTTTGTAATTTTTCCAGGTTGGTAGGCCACGATGAGCACACTTGCCACAGTTATGAGCTAATGATGGATCAGACCCCTGCCTATAGGATGCAGACTGAAACACGAGCCCTTGACCCAGATATGGGGATGGCGCGTGTTGGATTTCAGGGGTGAGGTCGAGGACGAGGTGGAATGGGACCAGGAAGGGGCCACAGACAATTAATCTATTACAATTACGGAGGACCAGGGCACTATGCCCCCAATTGTACCAACCTAACGAGGATATCCTACTTGTATTATGCTCAGTTTAATCATGAAACAATAGACTGTCCTACGTTGATCACAAGGATGCACGAAAAAGGGGTATTCTAGCCTCCCTCGACTCAGGATATATAAATGATGAGGTCTGAGCCACACAAAGAGGACCCGAATGTAAACATGATGCTCTGAAGCAGTATAGCCATGGGAGAGGATATGGGGAAGCAACCAGAGGAAAGTATGCAGGTTCACAAGGCTCCTCCACTTCAGATAGTAAGGATCAACCAGAGCCGAGAATGGATCCTTCAATGCCCACTACCTTTCTGGAGACATGCATGAAATTTCTACGCGACAGCAAGGAAGTTAAAGGACTATAGGAGCTGATCACCAGGTGAGCAGGATCAGGAGAACCGCGCATAGTTCGGAAATTTGGGAAGCATGCATTGTGTATTGGAAGGGAAATGAGGTTGACTGCATAGATTGGTGAGTTTGAAATGGATCAGGTAATCCTAGATCTGGGTTCAAACGCGAATGTATTACCGAAGAAAACATGGGAATGCATGGGTAGGCCCACGTCACAATGGTCCCCTATTCAATTATGAATGGAAAACCAACAAAAGGTTTTTCCCATGGGGAGGTTGCAAGGGGTAGCAGTTGATATTGAAGGTGCGAGCGCACAGGTGGATTTTGAAGTAATAGAGATTGTCGATGACAGCAATCCCTATCCCATGCTATTAGGAATAGACTGGGCCACCGATATGAACGAAGTCATCAACCTGAAGAAGCGTAAAATGATCTTTGAGAAAAAGTCACTACGCATAGCAGTCCCACTGGACCCAGCTAAAGGAGCGCACTACACTGAACCAGTGCACGGTGAAAATCTTGATTGTATTTACAAGATAACTGCATGAGACCAGGATTGGGTGAATCCAACTGCAGATGGGAGGCTCTCGTGGGAGCATGAAAGATCCTGCACTTCAGATTTAGATGAAGAAGTAGAGCGATGGCAGAATCGGTTGCACGAAGTGACGATGCTGAATTGCAACATGATGGTTAGATCACTATGTTGCATGATAATAGAGGCAAGAGATCTGCTAACATATGATGGATTGATGGCAGTGGATGAATTCATGAGAAAATTTGAAAGCGCAGTACCGAAAGAACATTGGTTCGATGCGTTGAAGTGGGCATTATGGGTAACACCCACATGATGGTGGGGTACACATCAAGGAAAGTTTGAGGACTGGCACGAATGTAGAAGGATGATGCACCTATGGTTTGGAAGCCCCTAGCTTTGAACAAGAGTTGCTTAGCAGGGATGGAGCAACTTGCACGCCCACCTATCTCGATGGGTATAGACATGTGCGGTGTAGCCCACAGAAGCACACCCAAAACTCAGGATCAAAAATTGGAAGAGGATGCAATAGTAGGAAAGGCGACGTGCACCACAAAAGTTCCATGTGGAAGCATTAAAGAAAGTATGCGGAGCCTTGAACAGGGTTCACCATGCGCGAAGAACTGATTGGGACCTGCACGTGCCAATGGTTCAATGGACCTATAGGACCCTGTGCAAAAACCTGACATGGCGACAATTCCAAAGCTGAGGAGCAAAGTCGAGACCAAAATTTTTGAGGAAAGGAATCCTCACGCAATAGCTCCTGTAATTGGGATAGTACGCGAGGACCAGAATGAAGGAATGATGCAACTATGTGAGGGCGAACATATGCGGATTCAGGAATCCATTCGGCAAGGAAACCTTAAACTTTGCAAACTCGAAGAAAATTAGGTACGACTATGTAAGAAAAGCATATTAATGGATGTGAAGATCAAAAAACTAGAAAACGAAATCACACAAGCATGTCTCATCGATAAACTAAGAATGACAAGAAAACATACGGATAGCCATACTACTACATTAGAAGATTGTTGCCAAGAATTTGTGACTCTGCTACGATGGCTGCAACCGCACCTTACCAAACAAAGTAACCAGGGGAGCGCACCACATAAGGAAGAATGCACGGCACTGACTGTCGCGAGGGTAATTGAGGAGTGCCCACTGACTAGGCTAGAAGGTGAATTGAAGTCTCGTATAGGTGGTGTGACTACCTAACTAGCTGTATGGAGAACAGTATTAGTGTTGTAAGTAGTTGAAAGAGAGCGTGGGACTATAAAAAAGTTTGTGGGGGAGCTATGTGATACAGAGGTTATGCGCAGGATTGACATGTCACAAGGTTCGCGCCTGCGCAGAGGTGGCTATGCTACCGCACAAGTAGGTTGGGAAGTGACCATTGGTGTCACTGTTCATGAAAATATGTCCAATTTAAGACAAAGAGGAGCGGGCAGCGGGCAATTAAGGAATGAATGAAGAGCTAGATTTGGGATGATCTACTGCCAGGAATGCATTAATGACTCGGAAATGGGGGAAATGGTCAAATTCAAATTTGAAAGATGCTATTAAACTAACAAGGTTGGCCATGAGACAACACTTGTTTGTTTGAGATTTGAGCTGTTACAAAGAGCACATAGCCTTGACCGCCAAGAGGTGTTTGAGCCCCCAAAGTCATGAACAACTATAGACAGCTTGAACAAGATGAAGACTACCAGGAGGGGTGTTAGTTTTGTTGAAAGTACTACTGAGGAAGCCACGCAGAGCCCTACGACACTGGTGGGGGATGCGCTGGAAATCCCGAAATCACTTCAGACACCAAGGCCAAAGAAAGACAAGTAGACAGTGGCACCAATTCGCATGTCCCCACGAAATCCGTGGTTTGGTAAGCTTTCCATGGAGGAAAAGAGTAAGGCTGTCAACCTTGAGACAGACGATGAGGAGGAGGATCTATTGGCCCTCGTAGATGAGATAGAGGCGGATGAAGAAATGGAAAAAGAGATCCAGCCGGTGCGTGTTGCAGCAAAACTGCCCGAGTACATTCCTCCATAGAAAGGGAAAGTTAAGGTACCTAAGGATTTGGATGCCGCTAAAAGCGCGCTTCAAACCCCGCTCCTCCCAGATGGAATTTTGTTTGAGGGTTCGATTCTAGGGCACGTGCCCACAATGAAATTTGAAGACTGGGGCCTCGCAGACAGTGAAAAGTTCCCCCATTCACAAATGGAAAACCTCATGAAACAGAGCAAGGAGGGGTTAGTTACAATGTTAGAGCTACAGAAATGGTTGCGGGGTGTGGAGAATGCTTTGTTACTCCACCTACTATGGATTCCACATTTTCACCGTGCACCAATCACGATCATTGTCATCAGGAAACTGCTTTGCCTAGTGCATGATGGGTACTTATGGCTGGAGGATCCTATTCCCATCACGATGGAGCTTATTCATAGGATTTCCCAGCTTCCTTGTAAGGGAAGGGACCCCACAGAGATAGCTGGCAAAAGCAGAGATTTGGCGCTCGCCGAGGCCATGAAGAAGAAGTATAAATTGGAAAAGAAGAAGAGAGGCTACGTAATCAAAAGCATTCCAGAGAAAGGGGTGCGTGTAGCCACCCAACTGCTGGCCGGGAAGGTGATGAGAAAATGTCACAGAGACGAGGTACCCACACCGGTCATTGTGCTGGTAGAACAATGCACGGAGGGTGTCCAATTCAACTGGGTTGCCTTACTCTGTGAAGAATTCATCGCCAACTACAAGGAAGTCTTGGAGCAGGGCAATACCTTACACTACGCATGGTTGTTGTTGTCCATCTTACTGGTGACAAGGGAACTACCTGAGGACAGTCAGTTTCCTCCTCTTGAACAAGACTTTCCAGAGGCCACAAAATATGCGTCGCTCTGGGCTACGAAGGACGCCACACGGATCCACAAGACCAAGATTTTCTGGATGCTCATGGAGGCAAGCATCGGGATGTGGATTAACAAAAGGTCACACCTATCCCCAATAGTGTACAATAGTCTATGGAGCTTTGCACACATCAAGGCAGATATGCACAATGTGTATATTAAGTCACATAAGGATTCGGCATAGAACTAGACCAAACTTCCTTTCATCGCGGTTGATGATGCCATTTTTGTTGTGCTCGACTCATGGCCTCTCGAGTGGCATGCACTGGATCTAGCGGAGCGCGGTAAGATAGCGGTACAAAAACAGAAGGATGCCACCAAGTTGCTAGCTTAGCAGAAGCGCAACAAGAAGTTGGCTAAGGAGGTAAGGGCCTTCCATGAGGCAGCGAAGGTCGTCGCAGAGCAGACCAAGGCTACTGAAAAAGTAGCAACAACACAAGCAACAGGGGCCACCACGACACGGGAGGAAGGAGGCCTAGAATTAACCATGGGACAGGGAATAGAGGACATAGTGGAAGGCGCGGACCCAAGAACAACATCTACACAACTGAAATGGTTGCGCGGTACGGAATGAGCAGGCCCATGGAAAAATACCAAGGCTTCCAAACTGGACAGTGAACCTATTACACTAATAGAGGGTGACCTCTATGACATCAATGACACAGTTCATGAGGTCACTAAGGAAGCACTCCAAGAAGCGACGACGGAGCAGCATAATGTGTTGGGGACCCTCAGGGCCCAGTTGCAGGAACTTCAAGTGTGGCCCCCATAAGAGGGAATGATAGCTGCCCACGATGCCACAGGTACATTAGCAATGAAGCAGTTGCTGTGGGCCAAAATGGCTAATACCATCATGCTGCTGGAAGGAGCACTAACAACGAAAAGAACTGAGGACAAAGCCGCGGTGGGCCGGATCAAGGGACTTGGCTGAAGCTTGGATACCCTTCCGCGGGATACATTATACCAGCTATAGGACAGAGTGACAGCAGAACTCCACACTAGGGAAGGACATGCAGTACAGATGCTCAACAAACAATGAATCAACATCGAGCAGCTTAGTATACAACGCGATCAAATGCTAGCGCAGAATCAACAGCTGGAGAAATTGGTAGAGGAAGCATTTCGCCGCATTCCAGAGTTAGAAATTGCGACAAACCTCCTAGTTGCAGTGCGAATTCAAAGATTGGCTAATGGATTCCATGAGGAAAAGGAGGAAGCAACAAGGATATAGCTGGACCTCAACCTTCAAATTGTCAAACTGTGATTAAAGGCATAGTCATCCACACAACCGGAAGTTCGGGAAAAGTGCGCTGGCGCTATCCAAAAAGTGCTGGAGGAAATAGGACAGGCAGTGCAAACCTGTATTACTATGTTGGAAGAATCCTTCACGATCCTCACTTCCTTACAGGAGGACCCCACCATACAGCATCTGGAAACAGAGGCACGGGAGCTTCAATTGTAGTATGATAGTGTGCACGGAATGGTGCAGACAGTTGTCTTGACCCAACGGTTGGTGAAGCTACAAAAGGAGAAGGCATTGAAGGAACAGGTGGATTCCGCATGAAATAAAGAGGCAGTAGTTAAAGTGCACATCCAGCCTTGGATTGATGAGGCCTTCCTCATCACTATTGACAATGAAGGAAAGCTCGCACAGATGAAAGTGATGCATGCCTTAAGATAGGGATTTTCCCCTGACAGCGAGCATTCGGCCCAAAGAGCAGAGCAGATCCAACAGACGGTAGAATAGTGTGCTGCAGACCTTCGCGCAACATAGGCACAGTTGGAGGGGCTTCGTGCCAAGATTACCCCACTAGCAGAGTGACTTGGGACAAGTCACGTTGATTGTGTTGGGGGCTTGTTGGGCATGGAATCCCTTGCATCAGGGTTTTGGGGCTCAAAGCTCAAGTTTTGGTCAATTATATTGTAAGACTCTACTAATTGCGGGCATAGAGAGTGAAGTCTAGGATGAGTCATAGGGCTGTCCACCCTAAAATAATGTAATTTAATTTAAAGTCGTATTGTATAAATAGAGTGAGGCTCTAAGTGTAAAGGGAGTCGAAGAATAGAGAGAATAGTGAAGGCATGGTTTGAGGTTAGAGTTAAATATGAAGTGTACTGGGTCATAGTAGTAGGAAGAGGCTCTGTAGCTGAGTGTATAGAGGCCTAGTAGAGTCCGTAGCTGAGCGCACAGACCCCTGCAACTAAGTGCGCAGGGTGGCGGTGGGTCTGTACTTGGGATTGGAAGTTAATAAAGAGAAGTTTACTATGTGAATCTGTTCTTGAATCGATATTTTGATGTTATGAATTTCTTTTACTCTATTTAATTACTGTGTGCAATTGATAAATAATTGTATGAATTCTTATATATGAAAGTAATCTAAGTGATTAGCTGACAGAGCCTAATTAAGGAAGACTTGGGTAAATAACGTGGGTCACGCTGTGGCAAGAATTGTGCGAAGATAGTATTGCAGGGCGCGAGGTGCCCGCTGATGCGCGTAGCACAGTAAGTGCAAAGGTTGGACCTCATACCAATTACCTCATATCAGACATCCCTAGGGTACGAAAACCGGGTTCTAGCACCCCCCATACTACTTCAGGTGATACTTCAGTCCGCGCTCCGTGGACTGTTGCTGAAAGGGCTAGTAGTACTAGATTTTCTTGGCTAAATCACTTTTGAACCTGGGTCAAGCCCCATTAAGCCAACACCTACCTCTTAGAATGTTATTATGTTTGGTGATGATCCTGCTTCCTCACTCCAACTACTTTTCGTTTCCTTCCTTCGAATACCCGAAATAAGAAAACAAACAACAATAACAAACATGATAGTATACAAATTTTATTCAGCCTACTTAACAGGTCATGGAACATTAATCCATCAAATGTAATATAACACTTCAATGTAGGAAATCAATCAATAGTTGTATTCATATAAATTCAGAAAGATATTACAACCAATGCCTTGACGTTGCTAGTCTCCTCTGACATATCTGGGTTCCCACACTTCTACTAGAATCTCATGGATAGCCCCAACAATGGAAGTTTTAAGGCCTCTTCGCTTTAGTATCAAACCAAACCAAACACACTATTCTCCCTCAGACATAAATTAGAGAGCTACAAGCTATAGATGTTTTGCTGATTATTCAAGCTCCAAAATACCCATACTGAAAACTAGTGAAGCTTGTAAAAGGAGGGGTTTATATAGCTTTGATAGAGGGGATATGGTTCCTCGTATCATGGGAGAATTCTTTATCTCTTGGGTTGGTTCTATCCTAACAGGGGAAAGGAGCCCAAACTAACTTCCTCAGCTCCATCTAACCCACATTTACCAGACTTTCGTTACAAAGCTTCTAGACCTGGAAGCTTTGACTCCATACTTAAAAAACTTGCCAAAAGAGGATTGGCGCGACTAAGAAAAGCCTAAGTAATGTTGTACGACACTAGTCCTTGTTTTAATCTCTACAAATCAGCGTGAGGAGGAAACTGGTTAGTAGCGTCAGTCTTATAAAATGGGGTAAAAGGAAAATTCTTGGGAAATGATGCAAAAGGGAATCATTCTACTCATGAAGAGGGACATAATGGGAGTTTCTTCATGATGGGAAAGCATGTAGGGTTCACTGTAGAGGTCCTCCAAGATCGTGGAATGCAGAGTACAAGGACAATGACAAAATGCTATGTAACAAATACTCATTGCATGAAATTATCAGTAGCCAGGTGGGGAAACTGCTCCACGTCCCCCAAGTCCCAATCCTCAAGTTTCAAATGTGGTACGCGCGCCAAGTGCAAACCTTCAAACATGATATTTTCTGGCAGCAGGGGTGTATGCCAGGGGTGTATGAAGGAGAACATTTCCCTCATTTGGGTCCTTTGGGACCTTCACGTTACCTTGGCGTGAAGAGATGTACTCTGGCAGCTTCGGAATAAGGTCTACCCCCACAATATCAATGTCCACTACACCCTCCTTAGCCTTGAATTTTACCACTTTACCTTTCTCTTGCACAGTGGGCTTTTATTTTCTCTGATGTTTCCTTGGTGACTCATGTATCGGCATTGTCTTCTTCTATCTATCCTTCTTTGGCTTAGGGACCTCTCTTACCGGCGTAGGCTTCGGCCTAGGTGACCTTGGCGATTTCATTAGTACTACAGGAACCTCTATAATCATGACCTCAGGGGTAGCTCCATCAGAGGCAATAGACCCTCCATCACTTGCTGTTTCCACGGGTTGAGACATATAGCTGTTAATGAGCTACCAGGTTTCCTCAGGTAACCTGTCAAACACAGAACTAGCGACCAAGTCCTCAAAGAATGCATGGTTCATGCACACTAGATAACATGACACATAAACTCTCAGAATGAAAAGTGTCTCTCGTTTGATGGCCATCTGTAATTTATAGGAAAATTTGAATTCAAATTTGACCATCCACCCCACAATCCACTCATAAATGCTAGATGGGTGATATATTTTCAAAGATCTCGCTCTTAAATTTAGCCTTAAATGCTGCCCCCCACTCCTCTTAGCCATTTTCTCACTGTCAAATCATGAAAAGTGATGGTAACGGTCACATTCTGGCTATGTTGCATGGTCTCTTTGTTGGCTTGTATGGGCCTTACCCAGGTTTAGAGGTGATTTAGCCAAGCAAACCCTGGTACTACTGGCCCTTTCGACAATAGTATGCAAAGCGCGAACTGAGGTCTCACCCGGAGTAGTATGGGAGGGTGCTAGAACTAGGTTTTCACACCTTGGGGATGTCTAATGAGCTTCTAGAGGTCCGTGGTTTGCCCCTGCATGCACATCGCTATGTGCACTTGCTATTCCTTCACAACCTACGATGCTGCTTTTGCGTAGCCATACTCGGGGTGCAACCCTATAATACCCAATTTCCTTCTATTCAATCGGTTATTACCCAATTACTTAACTTATTTGTGTAAGACTAATGAGTATTACAACGTATTCAGCAATCATATCAGTGCACGCGATAAATAAAACAATATAAGTAAAGAAGACAATGCACAAGCAGATACACAGAAATAGGAATCAACTTCTCTTTATTATTATTTGATCAAGGTTACAGACTCGACACCGTCCTACGCACTCAGCTGCAGGGTTCCACGCACTTAGCTATAGACTCTACTACGCCTCTGCACACTTAGTTCCAGAGCCTCTTCCTACTACTACGACCCAATACACTTAGACTCTTACTTTATGCTCGAACCATTCGTATTTTCTCTTATTCTTCACCCTCTTTACAACATAGAGCCTTGCTCTATTTATACAATCCCATGGTCTATGGACCATGGGTAGGCTAACATGAATTTACATTACATTACAATACTTTAGGGGGGACAGCCCTATGACTTAACCTATACTTCACACTTCGCGCCCGCAATTCGCAGATTCTTACAAAACCTTTGACCAAAACTTGGGATTTGAGCCCCAAGACATGTTGTGGGGGGATTCCATGCCCAACAAGCCCCCAACATAATCATCGTGACTTGTCCTGAGCGTTGGCGAGGTAAATCCACTCTGCGGACAGAGATGATCCCTACTAGCCCAAATGGGGTCTAACAACAATCAAACAATGCTAACACGTAGGTTCCCAATTGCAAATTAAAGACCAATGATGAGGGCTTACCTGGAATCCAACTCTAGTACTTGTACAAGAGTCGACGATCCTGTTCCTTTGCTCCGGCAGATCACGATCCCCACAATCTCTGTGAATGGACACCTGCACATACAAAGAACGACAGAAATACAAGCATAAAATCCAATAGATGCAACTATATATTAGTCATAAAGGATATAACTCAGTCATTATTACAAAGACAATAAGAGTGGAACCATAATGATAATCGTCTATTATTGATAAACAAAGAAGAATACAACCATAGTTGTGACGTCAAATCCTCCTTTGGCTAGGTGATTAGCAGCACATGCCTTGCAAAGCTTGCTAGAAATGGGGAACAAGCCTCTCTCTCCTTGGTTACTTGGACAAGAATCTCCTCACTTTAGATTTAGCCTTATGGGAATGAAGAAGGCTTCTTGCAGCATGAACTTAGCAATTCTCAGATTTTGGGACTTAGAATTTGGAACTTGGAGACTAACTTGTCAAAGAAAAAAGGACAAGCTTTTATAGATAGAGGAGAAGGAGTTAGGATTTCCACAATATTCATGGGGTTGGCTTTATCACTAAGAAGCTTCCATGAGAAGGTGGCAAACAACTTCCCTTTTATGGAGATTCAAAGCCAAACTGAAACAACTCAAGATGGAATCAGTTCATGAATGGGTTAGGAAGAACCTTTGTAAGTTTGTTTGTTAAAAACTTTACCCAACTGGGCTGGCGCGAGTGCGACTCTGAGACAGAGCGCCAGCTAGCGCGCCCTCTTTGGAGGATTTCCCCCATTGGCGCGAGTGATACACAGTGAAATCGTGCCAATGGAAAAAGGGCTATTTTTATGGGTATTTTGCAGAAGGTGTCTTCAGGGCATATGGAGTTCATGTCTAGGGGAATACAATGCAAGTGTTTCCAGGTCATGTCACTCCTCACAAGTCCCGGAACGAGTCCTCCAAGGTGCGGGAGAAGGGGTAACAGGGACAGTGACAAATTACTGTGTAACACCTACCAGAGGAATTTTTTGAACAATGTGACCAACTTTTGGCTTACTGTCTTTGGGATAGCTTGGCACGAGATCTGGTAAATTGGTATAGCCTGCAGAACAGCTTTCAGAAGGATTAGCCTGCTTGGGGCATTCAACGAGCGAAAGGTCCAGTTTCCCATCTTATTTCGGATTTTTTTTATTAGAAGTTCCCAGTTAGCCGTCCTGTATTGATGCTCATGCAACATAATACCCAGGTATTTTGACGGGAAGGTTCCGATGTTGAAGCCCAGAGTACGCGCTAAGAATCTTTTGGCAGCCTGTGGGGTGTTGAAAAAAAACACTTCCGATTTGTCCTTATTAATCTCCGTCCCAGAAGCTTTGCTGAATTCAGATAAAGTTTTGATGACTCTTTGGGCCTCCTTCAGCGTGGCTTGACCATATAGCATCACATCGTCTACGAATTGCTGGTGCGAAACCGGTATATCATTCCCGCAGATTCGAAGGCCTTTTAGCTGATCCCTGGAGACTTTAGCCTTCACCAACCTACCCAGGCCTTCCGCAGCGAAGATGAAGGCTACGGTGGGGGTACCAGTTAACAAAATTGACATCACGGGAGTGTCAACCATTGATAAGATCCAGTTTATCCATCTTTGGTCAAATCCATAGGCTTTAAGAATGCTTTCCAGATATCCCCAGCTAAGGCGGTCAAACGCCTTAGCCAAATCAAGTTTGATAAGCATGCCTGGGGTGTGGAAGTTTTTCAAGGAGTGGATCACTTCCTGGGCCACTATGATGCCATCTGTGATCTGCCGCCCTTTGACAAAGCCTGTTTGCTCCGGGGCAATGAGATCCAGCAGGATCGGCTTGAGCCTATTTACCATGACTATTGCTAAAATTTTGTAAACAACATTACATAGGGAAATGGGCCTGAAACCCTGCGGTTCCTCCGAGCTGCTATTCTTCGGGATTAGAGCCAAGAAAGTGGCATTCAGGCCCTGGTGCATGCGCTTTGAACACCTGGATTCCTCCACTATGTCAAGCAGGTCATTCCCCATAAAACTCCAGGCCGCCTCGTAAAACTCAATGGTGAAGCCATCAGGACCCGGGGCCTTATTTTTCGGCATTTTGTTAACTACCTCTTCAAGTTCTTCCTCGGTGATTACCCTGAGAAAAGCCAGATTTTGATCTCTGGAAACTTTCTTAGGGATATGATGGCAAACCTTGTCTATGTCCTCAGATCTGTTGGCATTTGGTTCAGTAAGAATGCCTTTGAAGTGTTCCACCAAGAGTTGTTCTATTTCTGTTTGCTGCGTCACTCTATTTCCCTGGCTGTCTTTCAAGGAGAAGATTTTGTTGTGTTGGCGATGACTCAGCATTGCTTTATGGAAGAATTTGGAGTTTTTTTCCCCTTCTTTTAACCATTGGACCCGAGATTTCTGCTTCCACAGAATTTCCTCCTGCTTTCGCCTTTCTTCCATTTGCATGATTACCCTGCCTTCCTCCTCAGCCAGCTCTTCATTTCGTCCTTCCGAGATGATTTGCTGCTGTATTCTTTCCAATCTGGACTGGAGTTTGCCTTGCTCCTGTTGAATATTGCCGAATTCTTCCCTGTTGCACTTCTTGATTTTGCTCTTGATTTCTTTGAGTCTAAGCTGAAAAGTGTGCATTTTGTTGCGGCCTTCCTTTCCACTCTTGCTATCCTGCCACCAGCTCCTTACTTTGTCTAGGAAATCAGAAGCTCTAAGCCAGAAGGACTCGAACCGGAAGGGCCTCTTTTTATTCAGATTGTTCAAGGCTATTTCAAGCTTTATTGGCCAGTGGTCGGACCCTATTGATGGTAGGATAGAGGCTTCGTAGAAGATATCCAACCCAATTATGTGCTCTGATATTAAAAATCTATCCAGTCTTGATGCTATTTGTTTGGACCCGCCTCTTCTGTTATTCCAGGTGAATTTCTCGTTTATAGTTGGGATGTCAACCACACTTAATTCTGTTTGAACGTCTCTGAATCTTTCCATCTCCGGGTCTTCTCTACTTATTCCGCCTTTTTTCTCTTCTCTAGAAGTGATTAAGTTAAAGTCCCATGCCAGGATCCATCTCTGCTCCTGGTGCATATTTCTGAGCTTTGCCAACTGATTGAGGAACAGACCTCTATCAGCACGGGTATGGGGCCCGTAGATTGCCGAGATTGCCACCCATTCATTTTGCCCTATGAGCCTGAATCTCCCAGTAAGGATTCTTGGCATTCCTATCCACCAGTCGGTTAGGGCTTCTGCTGGATTCCAAATAATTGTTATCCCTCCTGCACTCTCTTTGGCATCTATAGTTACATGTTCATATCTCGGTTTTATTTTATTGAGAATTTCCTCCATCTTCTGGCCTGAGATTTTGGTTTCTTGGATAAGCATAATTTGGGGTTTGTCCTTCTTCAGTCTTGCCGCCAGATGTCTCTATTTTCCTTTGTTGTTTAAGCCTCTAATATTCCAAGATGTCAAAATCATTGGTTAACTTGGGATAGGTTTTGGAATACCGCTGATAGCGGGACCACTCTACCTGTGTTGACTAACATTTCGCCCATGAGTTGGATAGAGTCCTTAAGGTTTTTTCTTCCTCTTTTTTTCCCCCCTTTACCTTGTCCTTGCTGATCAGGTCTGCTTTCTGGTTGGGTCTCTTGGAATTCTTCTAGTGAGGCTTTGCCTTTTCCAAGTTTTGCTTTATATTGCTGGAAGGTTTCCGCATACAGCCTCTTTTGATCTTCCGGAATAAACCTCTCATCCAGGTACTTCCATTCGATCAGAAGTTTTCTTAAGACTTCTTCCTCTTGACTTAGATCTTCCCTGCTGGTCTCTTGGTCTGTCTCCATCTGTTCGGCTTGTTCGTCTTGTTCCTTACCTTTCTCTGTTGGCTCGCTTGGGGCTTTCCTTTTTGAGTGGTTTCTTTCGCAGCTCTCACTACTGTCCGACCCCTTATCCTCTTGATTTTCCATGGGTTGGTCTTCCTCTTCATCCTCTACCTGCAGAACTGCAAAGCTATTTGGTTTCTCTGGGGCTGATTGTTTTTCCTTCCTTCCTTTCTAGGGGGTTTCCTTGTTTACTTTCCTTTTGTTTGTCACCTCTTGGTATTCCTCCTGATCTGTTGGCTCTTTCTTTTTCGCTGGGGGCTTCTACTTTCTTCTTCCTCCCTTGTTATCGGGCACTCCTTTGCCAGATGTCCATGGACATGGCACCTACGGCACCTAAACGGGATGTATTCGTAATCTATGTTCTGCTGCCAAACATCTTCATGATATTCAAGTTCTATTGTGTCTGGGATGGGGTTTGCTAGGTTCATATAAACACAGATCCTAGCGTACGAGGTGTATCTTCTTTTCTTCGTGGTTTCTGCTATTTTCACGAAACTGCCTATTGAGTTTCCTATCCCCTCCAAGATTTCTGGGTCCCAGAAGTCTATGGGGAGCCCGAATAAGCGAACCCAGACAGGCGCAGCTAGAAAGGTTTCTTTATCAGGGTTGTAGCATTCTTCCCAGAAACGCATGAACAAACCAGCATTGTAATAGAAATAAGGGCCATTTTCAAATACCTTTTCCTTATCTTGCAGGTTAAAGAAGATTATCGTGAAGAAGCCTTTCGCTCCCAGCTTGAGCTCGATGTGGCCTTGGGACTGCCATTTTTGCTGAATCCACTTGGTAAGATCTCTTTCCGACGGCCAGACTCCTATGAACTTGCAGATAAGGGCATGATCCCTCATATAACTTATGTACTTTTCCAGTTTATTCGTTGGGATCACGAACCTGGGTTTCTCCGCTGCACATGGCAGGCACTTTCCTCTGTGGCCTGTTTGCCAGGAAGATCCTAGCACCGGTCCTGCGCTCTTCCGTTCCTCTGTCTCCTGGCTACTCTGTTCATCTCCTGCCACCGTATCCCGATAGGAGGGGATCTCTCCCCTCCTGACATCTTCTGTCTACCTTTGTTGCTTGGTTCTCTGCCAATGTCTGCTGGTCCAGGCTACTGACGGCCTTTTGGCCCTTCCTTCGCGCTGACCCAAGGGTTTCACCGCCTTGCCGCCATTAGGTTTTTAGTTGCTTAATTTCTCTATTTTTACTTAATTAATATAATATATATATATATATTTTTTTTTTTTTCCAAATTCTTTATGATATGTGAGATCAGTTTTTTTTAAACATTTTTTTTTTATTTTTGTTCTTATTTATATATTTTTTATATAGTTATTTTAGAGACAATTATTTTCATGTGGATTGAAAATTTAATTAAACGATGTATAAATATATAGAATATCAAAATGCAAAATATCGACCTTCTTCTTTAAATATGCAAAACAATAAAACTTCACTACAAAAAAAATAAAATAAAAATAAAAACAAGAAAATATAAGAAGAAGAACCACTTCCAAAAGTATTAAATTTACAAAAAAATTATTTAACATTTCATACATTATAAAATTAGAAGTAAAAAAAAAAAAAAAAGCCTTTTCAAAAAAAAGCATGGTGTAGAATTACCACTTTTTTAAATCAACATCAAAATCACTACCTTTCTAAAACACAATGTACATAAAAAAATTTATAGTGCCAAAAACTATGCTCTGAAAAAACATGTGTTCTGCATCACCCCTTTTCAAAATCGGATCACTTTTTTGCTATCTCTACAAAACAGGTAACAGTATCAGTTCCCGTTTCAAAGTTTACGTTGTTAGAACTCTATGTACATCATGTTGCTAGATTCTAGGGGATGTTTCTAGCCATGCAATTTTGATTTATTCCTATATGCTCCTATCCTGCTCAAAACTTTGAAAGAAGTCTAAAAGTAAAGAGTTTGACCTAGTCATAGTAGAGATTCGGAGGATCTTCCTTTTTTTGCTTCTTTCCTTCTTTCGTCTCTTGAGTTATGTGAGCTTCTTCCCTCTTCCTTTTGTTATTGTTGTCCTTCTTAAGCTTAGGACAATTCTTTTGTAGTGTCCATATTATTGGCATCCAAAACATTGGATTTTTGGACACGTCTATATTGTTTATTCTTCGTGGACCAAACTTGCCAAATTTACCCCTTTTTTTTGCCATGGTAGCAAATGCTTGTTCCTTTGATCCCACATCTTCTTTTGCCTTAAGTATGGTTTCCTCTGTTCTGCATAAAGACCACATTTCACTAAGAGTGGTTGCTTCCTTCTTGGCATAAATGCTAGATGTGAAGTTTTCCCGCTCCTCAAGTAGAGCATTGAGTACAACAGTTGTCATCTCTCTGTCAGACATGACTTCCCCAATCTCTTGAAGTTGATCTCTCATTTCAAAGATTTTCATGAAGTAGGGAGCTATTCCTTCCTTTGGCATCTTCATCTTGTATAGTTCATTCCTCAAAGATATTACTTCTCCAGTGGTGGATACCGAGAATAACTCTACTAGCTTATCATAAATTTCTTTCGATGTCTCAAACTTGGAGACATAGGGAATGAGAGAGTCTTTGATTGATTCTATCAGAATACTTTGAGCTCTTGTCTCATCCTTATTGTACTTGGCTAAGGCTTGAGTCTTCTCCTTAGCAGGGATAGTGGTATTCCCTTTGACATGCTCTAGGAGTTCATTTTCCTTGAGAAGTAGATCAGCCCTTTTCTTCCATGCAAGAAAGTTATTGGTACCTACCAATTTATTGTTTTCCTTGCAAAAAGACATTGATGTATATTCAAAAGGGGACATGTACTTATTTGATAGATTTTGAGATGTAATGGAATTACTTCCTCCTTGAAGGCTTGGTGGCTTGTCTTCCTTGAATCTTGATGCTCTTCAAGTTGCCTTTTTCAAGTGGACTTGCTTGATGATGAGATTTGCTTCATGACTTGTAGTTTGATGGAGGTTCTGCTGCAATCTGCTCTTCTTTGTAGGTGCCTTTATGTAAGACTCTTCTTATAGCTTTGTAGACCTCCTTGGTGAATGATGGATTGTAGACCCTTCTTGTCCTTGAAGTGGTTGAGACTTCTATGCTTGATGCTTCAACTTTGTAGATGCTTCTTTTGATGATTTTTTTTGAGTTGCCCTTTCTTTGATGTGTCACCTATGCTTTGATACCATATTGAAGAATCTAGGGCAAAGTAGTGTTGTGATGATTCTTCGTTACTTGATAGCAATTTGTGGAGTCTTTTTACTTTTCTTGTTAGATTATGCTTCTTGTTCTTCTTGTCTTCCCTGGATCTTGATGCTCTTCAAGTGGACTTGCTTGATGATGAGATTTACTTGATGACTTGTAGCTTGATGTAGGTCCTACTCCAATTTGCTCTTCTTTGTAGATGCCTTTATGTAGGGCTCTTCTTTTAGCTTTGTAGACCTCCTTGGTGAATAATGGATTGTAGACCCTTCTTGTGCTTAAAGTGGTTGAGACTTCTATGCTTGATGCTTCAACTTTATAGATGCTTCTTTTGATGAGTGTTCTTGAGTTGCCCTTTCCTTGATGTGTCACCTACCCTCTGATACCATGTTGGAGAATATAGGGCAAAGTAGTGTTATGATGATTCTTTGTTACTTGATAACAATTTGTGGAGTCCTTTTACTTTTCTTGTTAGCTTATGCTTCTTCTTCTTCTTATTAGTGCATATGTGTGTACTTCATCAAACTGCTACCAAAACAAAATAACAAGAACACAAAGTTTGGCCCTCTACCAGGGACAAAACCTCTCCACTCTTGAGAGGAAAATCCTTTGTAAGTTTTCTCTTATTGAATCTTCTTATTTGAACAACTGCCAAACCCTAAACCCTTGACTATAGGATCCTCCAAGCATAAGTCAAATCCTTCCTCTTTCTGCACTATAAATTCCGGCACATGGAACTTTGTCTTTCGGCGCTCTGCTCCTTTTGGAACTTCGTTCTTCCTTCTATAGTAAGTAGGTCTTCTAGGAGAGATACTTCTACTTAGTGATATCCTTCACCTAAGGATATTCACTCCTCTAGGTCATCCGAGCTCTTTTTGATGTATGGTAGTAGGCTGACTGTGACAGCACTACAGCCCTAGTCTTCGCATGTGGGGGAGGATCACTAGGTTCACATGCCCTTCTTTCCTTCGCTTGAGAGTCCTTCTTCCACGGTGAAGTAGGAGGCCTTTGTATGCCTAGTTACTAGCCCAAACAATAGAAAATATATCTCTGTAATATTACTGTTGATGTAGTCGCAGACTATCCCTTATTCCTTCGCACATGTGACTATATAAACCCTAGAAACAGCCTCTCAATCTTCGATGTTCTTCCTCTTCTCTTCGCTACCTTGTTAGACCTGTTATCTTGTCTTTTCTTCGTCCTTCTTAGTCTTCTTTTGCTTGCGGATTTCAGAGATAGTTGGTTGAGCTTTTGAATGGACAACCTCTATAAATAGAGGTATGTCCCTCCTCTTCAAGCCGACATGACTATCCATTAGGTCGACTTACAGTTTGCACTATAATTCAACTTTTATTCATCGTTTTGCTAATTGGAGACTTCGTTGATGCTAGGAGAGGATTTGACTTTGCTTGGAGATGTTCACATGACCTTGTACATCGACATACATGATGTAACATGCCTTCAAAGGGTCTCATCATAATTACATTTTGACTTTAACTCTCTAGAAGCACTTCAAAATGTGTTTGACCTATTTCCAATGAGCAAGAAACTCATTCACAAATAAAATCATAATTTCTCTTTTCTTGAATAAGTACAAATATCAAAATTACATTTATGAAGTCCTAGCCTAGTTACATTTCCTTCAATGCTAGGATACATAGAGGTACCTAGAGCCATGACTGAGTTCCCTGACCATGACCACCTACAGCAGCATGGAGAACACATAGAGGAATGTGAGCTAGTTATGGAGGGGAATTTTGTGACCTATGTAGAACCCATGTTGGAGGAGGACGAGCAGTCATCTTTTGGGCCAGCCACCGATTTAGAGCATACAGATGTACAAATCATCACCAGAGCCACAATACCTCCAGACAATAGCTCTCTTCGAGCTTATATAGATGGGACATGCAGCATTGCTAGGTTACCTCTGCACAATGGAGAGGGACGTGCAGAATTTGTTGAAGTTTCTAAGTTTACTTAGTTTAGAAACCCTTCATGCACTTTTTCTGATTTATTCCTACCTACTTGTTATTTTTCTTAACAAGCTATTTACAAAGTAAATACTGAAAATAAACAACAGTGCATGATCAACATATTACAGATCAGCAACTAAAAGAAACAAGAACAAACACACCACATGACACCATTATTTTTGGACCAATGTCCCCGGAAAAGCCCAATGTGGGAAAACTAGTGCAGCTATCTGAGGGTTTTCTTATTAAACAATATCAGAGTACAATCTGGGTGCCGAAACTGGCCTACCCAACAGAGAATTTCCTTAGCAGCTATACCTCACAGTTTAAGAGAAATATCCTGGTTGAAACCCCGGAAAATCCTTCCGACAGTTCCTCAGCACAAAATTGCTCTGCAACCCCAGCGTCAACCCAATCTGGACTGCATCAGCCCCTCTCTGTCTCACGCTGGCCCTACGTTAGCCTTTCTAGGCATGTGTCAGCCCCAGGAGGCCCTGCGTCAGCTGCACTGGCCCCTTCGGTGCTCTGTCCAGAACTTGGTTGCCTCTGCATGAGCCCTTGTTGGCTCTGCGTCACCCTCCTTGGCTACTACGCTGCTCTCCGGGCACAATCTCTACCTTCTCTGTTTCTTTGTACTCAATGCCCCTCAGCTGCTCTCCCGGTCACTGATTCTATCTCTCTTAGAAAACCCCGCTCTAGAGAACAGAATAATTGATCATCTGGTGTGTTCTCCAAGTGACCCTTAAGCCTCCTCTTATACTTTTCTTGTTGACATCTCAACGGCCGAGATTAAGTCCCTAATCAACGGCTAAGATTAGATCTGGTTTGATCCATGTCTTTTGGACCACTCTAACACATATTCATATAATACACATTAATGTTTTATTTTCCCTAAGTTTAGACTTAGGGACTCTATTAAAAATATTAATTATTTTAATATCTCCTAATCTGTTTAGAATCTGCCCAAACCCTTTCTGGGTATTGGAGATCTCATGTGCCCCAACCTCTCCACCAAATTTCATGGCTAGAGCACATCCGATGCTACCCCAAATCAACACTCCCTCTTAGCGAGGACTGTGCTCTAGCAATACTCCTCACTGAGTATTACTCTGATCATCTGGCATCGGTACCTATGCTAATGCTAGGCCTTCACGCCCAACATCCTCTGCACTACTGCCTCCTGTACCACTGCCCATGGTTCTGCCACTACCACTACTGCATCTATACGATAGCTCCCTCTGCATCTGTGTTGTTTTTGGCCCTTCCTCCCAGCACTGCATCTACATTGCACCTCCTCTCATCATGTTGCATCGTGCTACCCACTGTTCCACTGCAACTCAGTTACCGAGAAGTAAGTAACTGACCTCCCTATTGGGCTAGAAACACTCACTGATGCTGAAGCTCCCTCCGCCGCTGACAAGTGCTCCCTCTCTCTGACCTCTGCGCTGCTGCAACAACTCCCTACATCTCGCATTGTTGCACACCTCTCTGTGCCATCCTACAATGGTGCAACACTCATGTGCCTCTCGCACTACTACAGCCTGCTAGCTCTGCGCTGTCTTGGGACTCCTGCACTATAGCTCTCTCTGCCACTCCATCCGCATCCGTCTCTACCCACCCAAACAATCCTGTTACTCCTCGTCGGGGCTCCCATAGCAAGGTCTAATCCAAGAGGCTAGGTACCTCAAGGATCCTACCCCTCATCGCCTGTAGTCCATCTAACTATAGCTTGATGTCTCCCCACTTCCACTCAAGTGGCGCGTGTTTACTCATGGCACAGACATCGTCTATCAAAACTTCCTTTTGACTACAGCTCGATGGCATAGTCATCGCCTATAGTCCATCTAACTACAGCTCGATGTCTCCCCACTTCCACTCAAGTGGCGCGTGTGCACTCATGGCACAGTCATTCTCTGTCAAAACTTCCTTCTCTACCCGTGTTGGCGCTGCCTTAGTCTCGGAAGACTCTCCTTTACTCTTCATCCTTGGGCACTGGGTCGCATAATGACCCATCTCCCCATAGTGGAAGCACTTGATTGGAGAGATCTTTCTTCTTCTGCTTCTCCTGCTTTCCCTCAAATGCTAGGGCCACATCCTCCTCCTCCTGCTTGACCTTGATCCCTTTGTTGCTGCTACTTGTCTTCGACTATCATCTGCCCTCTCCCTGGCAAAGAGTTGCCCACATCTTGTCCCAAGGTAGGAGAGTCCCTCTGCCCAGGATACTTTGGACAAACACTTCCCAATCTTCTAAGCAATGTGGAAAAAGTCGAAGTCGGGATTAAATCGGCAAGGGTCCAAAGGTTGAAAAAGTCGTTAAAGTCGGGAGTTTTTCAAAAAAGTCGGCAAAATTAAACGGCCAGCCAAAAAAATAAAAAAATCGGGATTTAATCGGCCAGCCAAAAAAATCAAAAAATCGGGATTTAATCGGGATTTATTCCCGACTTTTTCCACACTGCTTCTAAGACAACATTCAGGGTTGTCCTCACCATAAGCTCCTGATCCAGTGTCGCTCCTATAGCAGTCAACTGGTCTCGGATCTCATTCAGTCCTCCGAGGAAGGTGTCAATCTATTGACCCTTCTTCATTTGATACGACCTCATCTGGTTCTCGAGCAACATTTTTCTCTGCACAAAAGTATTTTGGTACAGGTTCTTGAGAGCCTCCCACATCTCAACTGTCGTTTCCTTGTCGGCTATATGTGGTACCACATGATCCTTGACCCCATCAAGGATAATGCACTTGGCCCTCGCCATCGCCTCTTCGTACTTGTCGTTATCATTTGAGTCAACTGGGATAGCTATAATCTTCAAGGCGAAGTTCTTGATACGATTCTAGTCAAGCACTGATAAGATTATGGCCTTCCAGACTGCAAAGTTCGATACTTCGTCCAGTCTATCCTGGTCTTTTACCCCGTGTAGTGCCATAACGCTCCTCTACTTCCCTCCTGCAAGTTCTCTATTCGACTCCTCTAAGTCTCTAATTCCCGTCTGGAAGTTCTCTTCTGGACTCCCTCTGAGTCCTAATTTCCCTCCTGGAAGTCCTTCTACTGCTTGTCAAGATGCCCCCTATTCTGATCGTCTTATGCAACTGCACTGTTGATCTAGGTTCCTCGGCTAGAAACCCTCAGTAACAACTCCTCTGGTCCTGCTCTGTCAGGTATTGTTCTGACTACAGTACCTCACCAACTCCACTCTGCAATATCTTTGCAGCCTTCTAGACTCCAGCAACTACCTTTTTATGAACTGTGTCAGCCCCTCTCTGCCTCACGCTGGCTCTGCGTCACCCCAGATGGGTCTGCGTCAGCCCTGGGATGCCCTGCATTAGTCTGCTGGCCCTCTGGGTCAGCAACGCTGGCCTCTTTGAGGCTCTGCGAAACTCTCGGCTTCTTCTGCGTGGCTCTGGCTAGCTCTGCGTCACACTTCTTGGCTTCTGCGCTGCGAGAAACAGCTTCTCTCACCTTGGCACAACAGTTTTTTGTTGCTATTGCTCCGCTCGGCTGATGTCTTCTAGACCTCCTGTGATCTGCAATCACGCTCTGATACCATGTTGAAGTTTCTAAGTTTACTTAGTTTAAAAACCCTTCATGCACTTTTTCTGATTTATTCCTACCTACTTGTTCTTTTTCTTTAACAAGTTATTTACAAAGTAAATACTAAAAATAAACACCAATGCGTGCTCAACATATTACAGATTAGCAACTAAAAGAAATAATAACAAACACACCACATGACACCATTATTTTTGGACCAATGTCACCGGAAAAACCCAATGTTGGAAAACCGGTGCAGCGATCTGAGGGTTTTCTTATTAAGCAATATCAGAGTACAATCTGGGTGCGGAAACTAGCCTACCCAACAAAGAATTTCCTTAGCAGCTATACCTCACAGTTTGAGAGAAATCTCCTGGCTCAAACCCCGGAAAATCCTTCCGGCAGTTCCTTAGCACAAAACTGCTCTGCAACCCCGGCGTTTGCCCAATCTGGACTGCGTCAACCCCTCTTTGTCTCACATTGGCCCTACGTCAGCCTTTCTAGGCCTGTATCAGCCACAGGAGGCCCTGCATTAGCTTTGGGAGCCTCTACGTCAGCTACCCTGGCCCCTCTGGTGCTCTCCGCAGCACTTGGCTGCCTCTGCGTGACCCTACGTGAGCCCTTGCTGGCTCTGTGTTACCCTCCTTGGCTGTTGCGCTGCTCTTCCGGCACAATCTCTGCCTTCTCTGTTTCTCTGTACTCAATGCCCCTCAATTGCTCTCCCGATCATTGATTCTATCTCTGTTAGCAAACCCCGCTCTAGAGAATAGAATGACTGATCATCTGTGTGTGTTCTCCAAGTGACCCTCAAGCCTCCTCTTATACTTTTCTTGTTGACATTTCAAAGGCCAAGATTAAGTCCCTAATCAACGACTAAGATTAGATCTGGCTTGATCCATGTCTTTTGGACCACTCTAACACAGATTCATATTAATACACATTAATATTTTATTTTCCCTAAGTTTAGACTTGGGACTCCATTAAAAATATTAATTATTTTAATATCTCCTTATCTGTTTAGAATTTGCCCAAACCCTTTCTGGATATTGGAGATCTCATGTGCCCCAACCTCTCCACCATATTTTTTGGCTAGAGCACATCCGATGCTACCCCAAATCAACAGAATTACCCCGACAGATTTTATGTACCAACAAGGTCAGTTTGATGAGGCGACATGAGCTACACATGGAGCAATATTCGCAAGATGGGCGACTGGTTTCATGTATGGTTGTTCGCGCATTCGATCCCTCTCTCGGTGTTGGATGGCGAGAGATATTGAGTTGGTATCCATTGGAGCTAGTTAAGAGGTTAGATGCATCCATGGCCACAATTTAGTAGAGGTTGTGGATTACCAGAGTGGCTAGAGGGCCAGATTGTTGTTGGGATCCAGGTTGGATTCTCCATCACATCGTGGAGTCGGTAGGTTATGGTAGTAGCTGCATGATGGACTTGGTGGTTGGGCACACTCATTGTTTCATATCCCCAGCAGAGTTCCAAACAACACTTGTGATAGGAAGGATTGACAGAGGAACAGGTAAATTTCATGAGTTGTCATGGCATGTTGGGTGTACATGGGATTGTAGGATGATTAGCCTACTCTGGCAGGAGTTGTTAGGAGGACGTGGCATCGGCAGTCCACAAAACAGGATATTGTATGGAGAAGGTGTTCTCCCACTGGTATATTGGACACAGGAGCTACTGAGGATAGGCTCAGTAGTGTTATTCACGTTAGCATGTGAGGAGTTAGGCCGCTTAGGTCTATCTAGGGAAATGAGGAGATACAACTCACATCATGGAGGGCTTAGAAACAGAGTGGTAGTAGAGATAGCGACCCTGACAGGATGCGGGATGATGCCTATGGACTCAGTCTTAATCCTTGATATCCAGTGGTGTATAGGGGTATATAGCAATCCACAACAGTATGTGAAGGAGCACGAAGGTTTGCAGTGGTGCGCAGTGGTGTGTAGGGTTGCATTGTGGTGTAGGAGGAGCGGTTCACATCTTAGTGCATTACCTCATAAAGTGATGGACACATCGATACAGGAGGGATACCAGTTGATTCAAGATGATGCAACAGCATGTAGCAGGGTCTGACAGTGCACAAAGATGTGTGATTGGGTGCAGTTGTATGGCAGGGGACACGAGGATACATGGTTATATGCAGTAGTGTATGGGGTTGCAATGCGGACTGAGGGAGTGCAACTAGCAGGGAGATTCCTTGACGAGGATGTTAGGCATGTCATTGGGGTGGACATACCCAAGTTGGGAGAGCAGATCAGTCATGGGATGGGTCGGGAGCATCCACACGTGTTCTTGATCATACCCATCGGAACCCACACATCTTCCACTTGTTTGCACCACGTGCAGTTGAGGGGAGCCTTGTTGTGTTTCATCCAGACCCATAGTGTGGATAGCAAGACTTGGGGGATTTTCTTGAGACGACGCTATAAGATTCAATGCCTCAGGGGCACGATAGATATTTTCCAATGGAGGAGCAAGGTCGGTGCGAGAGTTGACAGCCACAGGCTATGAGATGAGGTGATCTTCTGCAAGGGTGGCATATTGTTCATCACGGAGCCTACACCAAGGGAGTTGGTCACAGGGGAGACATGTGCCACTCTTTCCACAGGGCATGTCAAGATCCTGCATGAACAGAGGATACTGTGTATGATTGAGGCAGTTTTCCAGTGGGTGTCCAGGCTCCAGACATTGTATTGGCACATTATCGAGAGGGTGGATTACAGACTTAGTGGTGATGGTTGGCAGAAGCAGGATGGATCCACATACAATGAATCAATTGCGAGTATCGGAAGCCCATCTATTGGTCGCATTCAAGGGGTAGCTACGTGGCACATATGGTTTCCAGCTGTCATCAGTACTACACAGTGGCAAGCACAACGTAATTTAGCATGCATCAGATTAGTTCATGATATATGGGGCATATATATTGATTGCATTCAGGGACTAGAGATGAGGTACAGATGGATTCCAATAGTTGTTAGAGCTATGTCCCAGTAGGTCTGGCTATGGGATTTGGGGATTCAGTTGATTGGTAGATCACTCAGTCTCATGATGATGAGAGTCATGGCAAAGAGTGATCTGGTTCACTCTTGGGTTGACACATGGGGGTTCGCAGAGGCCTTCATTGTATGGCGAGGTAGGCTTTCTGTGTTGCTACACAGGTTTGGGGTTAGCTTTGGATGGGTAGGATTTGGCATCATGGAGATGCCTGGGCGGGATGTACTTGGCATTTGTCATTATTTCACCACTGGGTTCCAAGAGAGGAGGATATGATATGCGCATGATGGGCAGTCAGTTGTAATCAGAGTGGTGCAGCGTCGGCATGGTGCCATCTTTTTTAGATTAGGATGGGACCCTAGTATTGAGGGATTCATTTATGACAAGATGGTGCAAGGATTCAAGGTGACTCAATGACATATTGGGGACCCCAGTATTGTTTGCAGTGACAGTTTGGTCAACAGAGAGAGAGAGCACTTGTTCGAGCATTGCTTGAGGACAAGCAATTTTTGGCGAGGACTGTAATATCCCCAATTTTGTGAGCATGGGAGTCACTAAGGAAATTTGCCCAATTTTAGTAAAATTAATTAAAAGGGGGAAAATATTATTCGAGAAAGGTGGCTAGTATTATATTATCGGAGAATGGTGGCAAATTATTATTTTATCAAATGATGGTAAAAGTGACTTAGTGGAAAATGGCCCCCAACAATAAAATAATATTAAAAAAATGGAGTTTAGAGGCATGAGGGGAAATTATAAAAGGAGGATGGACTCATTTTGTGGATCATCTTTGGTCATTATACAATTTCAACATTAGTTCTGTTGAGCTTCTTAGCCAAGACAACTGTGTTGTTCAACACAAGGAATTTCCGAGCGGGAATTCCACCTCTACCTTCGGTGAACTTCGAGTGTCACCCTAGGGGAGTAAGGAGTCCATCTCACGGCTTCTCTAAGAGCAACATTGCAGACCTTTTCCAACTGGAGTTTGCTTCTCTTAGGGCACAAAAGGAAATCCGTAGGGGCTAATAGAAGCTAGCAAACAGTGGAGTTTTGGTCAGAGAATTTGCAGAGATTTATCCATAGGGAGGGAGCCTTTTTCCTTAGTGATTTGCAGTGCCAAGAGTGCTGCATTTTGGAGGGCCGAATTTATCGATTTCAGAAGTTTCTGGACAACTACTGCGCAGACATTTTGACAGGGAGATTTCGGGAGTTCAAGGTAAGGAGAAAAAAAGAGGCTTGGAGGAGTGATTTGCAAGGGTTGGAGGAGATTTTTCCAGTAATTGAATGGCTTTATACAGAATAATTCTTTCTACAGGGCGTTTTTCCAGCGAATTAGAACCATACACATTTCTTGGGGTCAGTAGGGCACGTTGGATTCAACCCAAAACTTTTCTGGGTTTTTGTGGGTTTATTGAGAGGAGTCTCCAGCTAATTTTATAGAATTTTTCAGGCAATATTCAGGCCGTAAATCCTCATTCTTATAGCGAGGCGAATTGCTAGTTAGCTAGGGAATCTGCATCACTTGGTGGGCTCAGTTTTGGTTTGGAGTTGGGCCAAACCCTTTCTGGGTATTTCTGGGGTTTTGGAGGGGAGTCTATGGCTACAATTTCAAGGTGATCCGAGCATTCTTCAAGGCAGAATCTTCACTCCCATTACCGTAGCAGTAGTAGTAATTTTCTGGGTAAGTGCGTAGCATCAGTTTGGGCCAGTGCTCCTCCAGATCGGAGTTTTACTACATGGGGTTTACATAGCTTGCATAGCAAGCCCAAGTTCCAAAACTTCAACTCATTTTATGTACTCTTTTGTCATAAAACTAATAAAATGGCTCAGATTGTGTTGCTGGACATTTTGGTGTTTTAACTATTATGTATGAGTTCTAGTTTATTTGTTGTTCCTAGCCCATTGCTTGGTATTAGCTGTTAAATTCCAATTAGAAATATTATAGGTAAAGGCTCTTCAATTAGTTGATGGAGACAAGACTACAATGGGCTACTTATATGAGGCCATGGATAGGGCCAAAGAATCCATTCGCAGCAATCATGATGATAAGGGGGGCGAGGGGTTTGGAAAACAACAATAGATATGGAGAATGATTAATGAGCGATGGAACAATAAATTCCATCGTCCCATTCATGTTGCAAGGATCTACCTGAACCCTGCATTTTCTTACTCCTATGGTTTCATATTTGATGTTGAGGTCATGTGTGGATTCTTTACTTGTGTTCAAAAGATGGTGCCATCTCCAGCAAAACGTGCAAGAATTTCTAAAGAAATGGAGATATATAGGATGGAAGGTGACACCTTTAGCTTTGACATGGTTATCCATGATAGGACAACCAAAATGTCAGGTAAGCTTTAGTTTGTTTCAATTTTCAAATTTCATTCTCTTCATATTTTGCTTCAACTTTCAAATTTCAATTTTTTCTTATGTTTCTCTTATTTGTTGTAGATGTGTGGTTGAGAAGCTATGGTGGTAGAGTACCCAATCTCTACAAGCTTGTCATTCAAGTGCTCAGCCAAATATGTAGCTCCTTTGGATGCCTGTGCAACTGGAGTGTATTTGAAAAATACACAACAAGAAGCACAACAGGTTAAAAAAATTCCAAATAATTATTTGAATTCATTAAATAATAAAAAAATAATTTATTATTTTTATAAATATTAATTTATAATTTATGACCCTCGTACAAGTTGGAGTCACAGTGCCCTAAAAACATGGTCTACGTCTACTACAATATTTGAATGTGGGTGAGGCAACTTAAGAGGATACCTGACGTGGGAGGCCATCTCATTGGATGGGATTGACACCACTTTTGCATGGAGGGTTGAGGCCAAGAGGCCTATCATGGAATCGGCTCCTGATTGATTAGATGAAGAGGTAGTGGAAAGGGTAGCAGCTGCAATGGAGGAGAAGGAGGAGGTGACACCACCTACCATAGTCACTAGTATAGGACGTGGTCTACCTCCTTTGGCTCCTAGTTCTTCAGCTTCTAGAGGACATTAGAGTGAAATGCCAGCCCGAAGGCCTTCTTCATTTAGAAGGAAAGCCATTAAATCTTCTTGCAAGAGGGGCAGAGGAAATCATTAGTTACTTAGTGGTTCAGTTCATTGTATATGAATCATGATATGAAATACATTATTATGTTTTTTGTTGATATTTTGAGGTTGAGTCAGGACTCAGGATTCAAGACATGATTCACTGTTATGTGTGATGTAGCACTAGACATATTATGCACCTTATATATTAGTTCTCTTTTCATATTTATGTGTCAATGCATTTATTTTATGTCATCGATGTTTTAGATACTAAAAAAAATGGAAAAAATGAAATTTTTTGTATTTTTTTTTTATTTTGCCGATTTTTTGTCTATTTTGTCTATTTTTACCATTTTTACAATTTTCTCTTTTTTCCAGACCCTTGCTGATTTAATCCTAATTGCCATCAAGTTATGTAACCTCTTCATCTCTGTCACATACATTCAATGTAAAAGAGAATCAGGAATTAAAAAAGATATCAAGTAAATTTTCTTCCTATATTTATTTTTTTCTTTCTACATTTCCTGTGTGGCCAGATCTAATAATATGTCTCCTATATTTCTTTTTTCCAAATGCTTATTATATTTTATGCATTCTAAATGGTAAATCCTAGTAATTTTATTTAATCAAAACAATCAAATAAATTCCACATATGGTAAGTTCATGGAAAAACTATCTTATGGGAAAAAGTTCATGACAAATGAACAAGTCCAAGACAAAGCTTCAAAAAGTCCAATACAATAAAGAATACACAAAAACGCAGTCTCAACAAAGTAATCAACTACCAACCAGGAATTTGATTGACACATGCTGCGAGCCTGTTGGATATGATGCTATTTGCTAATTCCTTTCCTGCATCCACAATGATTGATCTTAATCAGATAACTAAACCCATAGCACGATTATCGATCTTTAATTAGATAACTAAAATTGTAGAAATTGCAATCTCCTGGTCCGTGAATAATTAATGTAGCTGAGGAAATAAAATGCTCCCAACACAGTTATATACAGTGACAAAAAATTATAATTTCTAAGAAAATTTAAAAAAAAAAAGTATTCTAGTGAATCGACAAACAGCCTACAATTTGATGCTTAACTCCACATAAAACACTTTCAAAAAACTAATAAAAAGCAGGTGATCATTTACAGTAAAATTTAGCCTTACAACGCAAAAAAGCATCCATCATAAGCTGTGTAATGATCATTTTTTTCAAAATAACTCTAACTCAAGAAAACATGATATACACTAAAATGGAAATGTAATTTAAAAAAAAAGTGTATAAAAGGATATCTTACTTCAAGTTATACAGTACTGAATATACAATGACTGCAAAGTACAGTCAATCAACCCTCATCAAAGTGATCAATTCACCAAAACAATAAAATAATCTACCAAGACGTATATCTAGTATCTACCAATAAGCAGCCAAATGTCAAACAAAATGAGATAGAGTTTACAGTTGTCATTGAAATGGGCTTGGCTATATTCCATGCTTTTGATTGATGGACCACCCTCTTGGTATATATTTGATGAGATGCTTGCTACCTGTAACCTCATATGATTCATCTTAGCATCATGGTGCTGCTCTTGATATACTTGCTCCACTTTGCACATTTGTATGGGAAATCTAGACCTTTTATTGCTAATGACACGGTTCTTGTATGGAGCACCCTAGTGATTTTGATGGATCATAGTGGCATGGCATACTTTTAGTGGATGGTAGTCTACTATAATAGAGCACTTCTCAAGCATAACTTTCTGTATGTTGTTCTAGTCATCACATGACTAGGTGGTGGGACATGGTTCAAACATCATTGGTGATACATGATGCGTAGATGATAAGCACCCTAGCACTCTAGGCCATACTTTAAATGTGCATTACACCTTGGTATGAGTGTCATTACACTTCTCGAGAGTGCTTAGCATATGAACCCATTTTCATATGGTTCCAAGCATTTCAATGGTTTATTTGTGGCATGAGATTCCTAGTCTGAGCACCCTAGCCTAGTAGGGTGTTTTTTGTTGGAGAACGCAATATGGCAGCTATTAATTCAATTTCTCCTTAATCATAATAATTGCTTGTGAATTTTATTTATCTTCTTTTGTTTCTTTATTAGACCTTCTTCATCAAACACTTATCAAGTGCAAGAACAATAATAACAATGGACACAGAAATTAGGCTCCAAGCTAGGGAAAAACCCCTCGAAGGGGAAAACCCAGAAAATATCTTCTTTTCTTATAGAATCTGCTTCAAATGAGAAAACCAAGACCCAAACTCAAGGCCAAAGCCTCCTCTAGCACCAAGTCAGCCCTCCAAGAAACCCTTTCAATTAGGTCAAAGTCAAACCAATTCAACAAGAGTCAAACCTTTCCAGAACTATACCAAACACAGAATTTTAGCCCCCAGCTTCAAGATTTCAGACCTGCAGTAGGTTTGCAACTTCAGCCCCCACAGCGTCTCAGTATCTTCACACATAAGAGAAATTAGGGCAAAAACTTGACCAAAAACTCATTTTTTCTTCCTTCTTGCTCCAACTTCTTTCCTTCTTGCCTTTCTAGACTTCCTCTTTGGATTTCGCACCTCAAATCTATTGAAAAATATAACTAGGTTAAGTCTTTATAATGGCATATGTAATCGTGATTTTCTGTATTTAATGAAAAGAGGAAAACAAATTTATTATTTGTGTTCTTGAGGCATAGTTTTCGAGCTGAAGGAAAATTTATTTTAAGGTCAAGCACCCATTGAGTGCTTCTAGGTTCGTCATAAAGTCAATTGAGTCATTGTCATGTATTGAAGACCCATTTGGGCATGTTACATATTGCAAAGAAAAAATTACTGAGTCAAAAGACCCTCCAAGACCTCGTCATGGCACAAAGATCAAGTCAACCTACATGAAGGGACAAGTCAGCCTCAAGATAGCAATTTGTACCCCTCTCAAGCCTATATATAACAAGGAATTCGACTTCATTTGTTCACTCACTCAAGCAAGTTCGATCTCCTCAAGATAGAAGCTGGAAAAGGACGAAAAGGAAGAAGAAGATCAATATCGAAGTTTTTGGGCCTCTCTTTCTCTCTCTCCCTTTCGTTAGGGTTCCTATAGTTTCTGGGCTAGACGAAATTTTGAAGCTGTTGTGAAGCTGTAACGTCGAAATTGTGAAGTTGCAAGGTCGAAGCTGTGAAGCTGCCTCTAGGTCGAAGCTGTGAAGTTGCCTCTAGGTTGACGCTGTGAAGCTACGTCGAAGCTATGAAGCTGCCTCTAGATCAAAGTTGTGAAGTTGTTAGGTCAGAGTTGTTGAAGTTGCATCAAGGTCGAAGTTGTGAAACTATTAGGTCGAAGTTGCTCAAGTTGCTAGGTCGATGTTGCAAAAATTGTTGTTGGGGTTGAAGTTGCCAGAGAAGTTGCTAGGTCGAAGTTTTTTGCTGGAAAGAAATCCCATCAAGAAGGAAGAATGACTTGGTCTTGGAGGGTTGTTAAGTTTAGGTATGTTCTATGCTTAGAGCAATTTATTTCAATTTTCACAGTTAGCTCAATATCTTTTCCAGATTAGCAATCACATCAGCATTAAAGTAAACTGCAGATAGAACATAAACATAAATCTCAGAAGACAAGCCAAGACACGAGGACACAAGATGTGGCACTAGCCAAGGACAAACCCCAATGTGGGGAAACCCTTGATCAATTCTTCTTATATGTTCTTCAATAGTTCAGCAAAGAGAGAGAGAGAGAGAGAGAGTACGTTTACAACAAAAGTCAACACTTTGACTTATCTACATAAGAGCATAGATCATCTCTAAGAAGATGATACATGAGATTAGTTAAAGATATGTTGCTTCAACTAATTCTCCAAGGTGACTCCTTCACCTATCGTTGTGTTGCATTTCATCATCACACTGCACCTCACCGCGTTGCACCATGCTGCACCCATCATCACTATGCTGCATCTCATCACGCTTCATTAATCATGACTGTACCCATCACAGTACTGCATTATGTGCCATTGTTGCACCATGTTGCCATCCTGACCTATGTGTTGGTTGCACCTTGCTTGCTTGTTGTCCCTTGCTTGCTTGTTGTCCTTAGCATGCTTGTTATTGCAAGCTAGTTGTCCCTTGCATGCTAGCTATAACATTGCATGCTTGGTGTATTTGCTGCTACGTACCATACAACTGTCCCAATGTTAGTTAGTTGTCCCTTGCATGCTGCTCTCCTTCGGAGACAGATGCTCCGGTTGTTTCGGCAGTTCTGGCAGTTTTGGTTGTTCCCGACAGTTCTAGCAGTTCCAGTTGTTCCCGGCAGTTCCGGCAGTCCCAGCAATTCCGGCTTTTCCGACATTTCCGGCAGTTCTGGCTTTTCTGGCGTTTCCGACTTTTCTGGCTTTTCCACAGTTTCGGCTTTTCCGTCTTTTCCGGCAGTTCTGGCATTCTAGCATTTCCAGCTTTTCCGGCAGTTCTGGCTTTTCCCGTAGTTCCGGCTTTTTCGACTTTCTGCCCTCTGGATCAGGGCAACGTTATTCCTTAGGATCTCTCCTCCTACTAAAACCCAAATACAAGTAGAGAGAGGAGGAGATCCCAAGTGTGTAGAAATGGCTTGAAGGCCACCTCTATTTATACTAAAACGTTGAGCACATGTGGGGTTTATTTGGTTGTTGGCCGACCTCACAAATTGTCTTATAACGCAAATAAATTCATAACTCCATGAATACTTATCGGAATCGGATGATCTTTAGATCAATCCAACACCTCTCGAGCAATTTATTTCAATTTTCACAGTTAGCTCAATATCTTTTCCAAATTAGCAATCACATCAGCATTAAAGTAAACTACAGATAGAACATAAACATAAATCGCAGAAGACAAGCCAAGAGAAGAGGACACAAGATGTGGCGCTAGCCAGGGACAAACTCTAATGTGGGGAAACCCTTGATCAATTCTTCTTGTATGTTCTTCAATAGTTCAATAGAGAGAGAGAGAGAGAGATAGTATGTTTACAATAGAAGTCAACACTTTGACTTATCTAGATAAGAGCATAGATCATCTCTAAGAAGATGATACATAAGATCAGTTGAAGACATGCTACTTCAACTAAATCTCCAAGGTGACTCCTTCACCTATCATTGTGCTGCATTTCATCATCATGTTGCACCTCACTGCGCTGCACCATGCTGCACCCATCATCACTATGCTGCATCTCATCACTCTTCATTAATCATGACTGTACCCATCACTGTACTGCATTATGTGCCATTGTTGCACCATGTTGCTATCCTGACCTATGTGTTGGTTGCACCTTGCTTGCTTGTTGTCCCTAGCATGCTTATTGTCCTTAGCATGCTTGTTGTTGCATGCTAGTTGTCCCTTGCAAGCTAGCTGTAACATTGCATGCTTGGTGTATTTGCTACTAAGTACCATACAACTGTCCCAATGTTAGTTAGTTGTCCCTTGCATGCTGCTCTCTTTCGAAGACAGATGCTCTGGCTGTTTCTACAATTCCCGGCAGTTTTGGCAGTTCCAGCTGTTCTCGGCAGTTCTGGCAATTCCGGTTGTTCCCGGCAATTCGGGCAGTCCTGGCAGCTCCGGTTTTTCGAACTGTTCCGACTTTTCCGGCAATTCCAGCTTTTTTGGTAGTTTTGGCTTTTCAGGCAGTTCCTACTTTTCCGACTTTTCTGGAAATTCCAGCCTTTTCGACATTTCCATCTTTTCTGGCAGTTCCAGCGTTCTGCGCTTTGGATCAAGGCAACATTATTCCTTAGGATCTCTCCTCCTACTAAAACCCAAAGACAAGTAGAGAGAGGAGGAGATCCCAAGTGTGTTGAAATGACTTGAAGGCCACCTTTATTTATACTAAAACGCTGAGCATATGTGGGGTTTATTTGGTTGTTGGCTGACCTTGACAAATTGTCTTATAACGCAAATAAATTCATAACTCCATGAATACTTATCGGAATCGGATGATCTTAGATCAATCCTACACCTCTCGATAAGAGGGATCCAAGAAAAATATCAACTTCCATAAATAAGATGACCCACATGGAGTTTGGCCCTAGTTGCCAATTTTAACAAAGGTCTTGGTCAAGGTTTATAGGTCTTGGGATTCGCCAATTGAAGTTCTATAAGAAGAGAAGGATTCTAGTGGGTTTTCCTCTCAGTTGGAAAGGTTTTGGCCCTAGTTGATCACCTATATCTTGTGTCCTATTGTCTCATTGTCCTTTATGATTTGGTAGTTGTTTGATGATAGAGAACACTTATAATAATAAAAGAAAGAAGAATTTAATCAAGTAAAGTAAAAATACATCACAAGCAGTTGTCAAAAATAAGAGAAATCACCTACACTTGTTGCTCCCTAGATTTCTCAACATGGTATCAGAGCTAAGGTGACTACAACAAGGAAGGGCAACACAAAGAAGGATACTCGAGGGCCAAAGTATAAAGAGATCATCTTGGAAACATCAAGAGCATCAATCATCAAGAAGGAATAACCCTCTCATCATATTGAAAGGGAATAATTAAGAGCATCAAAGAAGACCTCAAAACCTTAGCTCATCCAAAGAAAGGTTCCACAGTTGAAGCGTTCTTGGGAATCTTACACTTTCTACAATCATTATCACAAGGAAGGAAGAGCGAAGCACTTTTGGGTCTGTTTTTCTAAGCTATATTCTCCACACGTGCGAAGTATTAAGACATCCTTCTGTAGCAGCAAGTATCAAATTGCATCCACCATCAAGGATCAATTTATGTGCCAAGAAAGGTCTCCTTTGCAAGTCGAAATAACAAGAAAAATAAGTCAAGTCAAGCAAAGTAGAAAGGAGGCAAATTTGTCAATCTTCTAGCCATATGCATGATCTAGGGTTAGGCCGTGTTGTTGCACAAAGTGTCCAGGCACTGCGACAACGCTCAGAGTAAGGGTTGTCACTGTAATCCTTACTCACTCTGTTTAGACTGTCTCCTAGACAAGTCAAGGGGGGTACTCCCTAGGGTGAATGCATGACGGTAGCCTGTGAAACACGGGCTCTAGGAGACTTAAAGATGAATAACTTGATAAATGTGAAACAAGTCCTAGTTAACTGAAATGGATAGATCAAACAATTAAGACAAATACAACCACAAGATAGAAATGATTTTAGACCAATGCCTTAATATTCAGTTAACCATAAGCCAAATGAAAACAAGTTATCCAGAGAAATTTGTAAATGTAATAAAAGTGACGATCATGAAAAATTATATCAAAACCTTAACACGCAAAAATATTTTAGCAATTAAATTTCGAAAAATTTAAATGCCATGAAGAATTATAAAATTTAAATGCTAAGCAATTCACAATCCAAAAATTTTATATGATTTTTCTTTAGTGGCCCGGATCTAGAAAAATTTGTCATTCTCCTATAGCCAATCTTTAGAGATCATTTAAAAATTATTAAGCATGTTTGACTATAGAGAAATAAAAATGCCAATACCACAAAATTCTTTCCTTTAGATTTTACCCTGAACACAAAAAAAAAACCAAGGAACTTTAAATTAAAATTTTAATTATTCCTTAGGAAATTTTTAATGTGCTAAGTTTATGAAGCAAATTTAATGTGGCAAATGATCAAAAAAAAATTAATGTGCCAAAAATAAAAAAATCAAAAGGCTTTAATAAGCTAAATTTTTAATGGGCCAAAGGCCACATAAAAATTTAAATCTTTAGATGTGAAAGCATAAGTTCCCCTTTTGATTTAATTCCTTCACAATTTCAAAGTCACAAAAAATAAATTTGAAAAAAAAAATTAAGTCTTTTTTAGTTTTTAATTTTTTTTTTAAAACAAAAATCAAAAATAGGAAATCAAAAACATAAAAATTAAAAATCAAAGACATAGTTAAATATATATATATATATATCTTTTAAGTTTAAATCAAAACAAAAAAATGAATGAAATGTAAATAAAATGAAAAAGCAACAAAAATAAAATCGAATTTGTTTTTAAAAGAAAAGTCTAACCCTAAACCAAAGAAAAAACAAAGATAAATTAAATAAAACCAATGAAGTTGGATGTTTATTTTTTGCAGGTCGAGAGGAGAGGCGGCAGCAAGAGCTTCGAGCTCGAGCAATAGAGAGGAGATGGACAAGGTCAGCACGCAAAAGGGAAGAGCAAAAGATGAGGGTTTAGTTTGCAGGTCTGCGAATTAGGAAGGGATGAGGAAGCAGTTCTAGGCAACAGAGAAGGGATTGTAAGAAGGACGAGCGGAGGAGAGATGACAGGTTGAGGAGCCATGAGGAAGAGGAAAACGACCAGAGGGAAGCGGGCAGAGAATATTCTAAAGGTTTCAGATTTTAGACTTTAGCATTCAACCCTAACAAGTTACGTTTTCCTAATCATACCAAAATCCCAAACATGACATCATCAATAAAACTTCAAATAGCATTTCTCAATATCCATAAGCAGTTTAGTGTTTTAGACATTCATATTAGCATACCCTTAGGTTAGGGTTTTCCAGAGAACCAGTCTAGGGTTCTATTAAATCAATTAAGAATAGGAGTAGGGTAGATTTATCAAGTGATGAATCACCGAAAACAAGAATCGATATGATTCAATATGGCTAGTCACAACAATGTTAGTAATAGATTGTCAAATGAATAAACCTTTATTATGAAGAAATCAATGTTTTAAAGCATACCTTTGTTCCTTGACAAACCTTGTCTTGGGAGGTCCTCTTCCATACTCCTTGAGAATATAACAAATGTTTTCCTAATCAAGACAATAGAGGGAGAATGGTGATTAGTATTTAATATAATCAAAACTTAAATGAGTATATGAAACCAAAAACTGAAAGGAACTGAGATACTTATCTTTAGGAGTTGTTGGGGGCTCCCCCCAAAGCTTGAGGGATAACTATAAACTTATAAAACAAAAGAAAATATCTTTTCCAAAACCTATAAATTCTAAATATCAAAAATACAAAATAGAATATCTAAGACTAAAAGCGAAGGACATAATAGTGTAAGTCCCTTATATCAGATTCTTCAGGTTTTACTTTCTTTGGATCTCCTTCTTCAGCAATGTTAGCATGATCTCTATCTCTCTTCTTATTCTTTGGATTCTCGGGACCCTTCTTATGACATTGATAACATTCTACCTTGGACATGTCTACTTTCTTCTTTGGTCCTTTCGACTTCTTTCCTTTTTATTGAGCAGTGTGAGCATTAGATACTCCTTCGGGATTGGCAACTAGAGAGATCCTCAATTCTTCTTGACTGCAAGCAGTGCATAGTTCTTCAAAAGTGGGACATTCCCTGAGCTCTATTCATGTTGATTATAAATGGGACAAGGTTGTCTATTATTCCTTTTACCATTAGGGTCATGGCCACCAATTCTAATTCTCTGAACTTTACTTTGTCAGCATCGCTGGAGTCATCTATAGGCTTCTTAACCTTTCCTTTGACCAAGTCAAGAACTTTGTTCTTTTCAAGGATGAGATAAATCATTTTCTTCCAAGATCTATAATTTGGGACTCCTTCAAGTTTGTTCTCTCCCTTGATTGTGTTAGACATCTTCCTTGAATATAGTGGATTTCTTCCCTGAAATAACCCTTTTGAATGGTTCCTGATCAAGTGCTTAAGACTGGCTTTTTCTTCTTTCTGCACCAAACCTCAGATACCATGTTAGAAAATCAGAAAGGCAAAAAGAATTTCTTATTCTTGATAATTACTTGTGATGTTCTTGATTTGTTATTACGATTCTTTATATCTTCTTTCTTTTACTTCATCAAGCAATTATCAAAGCAATAGCACATAAACAATGGACCCCAAATGTAGGCATTATCCCAGGGCAAAACTCCCTCGAGGGGAAAACTCAGTCAAGAAGATTCTTCCTTTCAATAGTATTCTTTGAGACTCTTCACCCTAGACAAAGCCCAGACCTTCCCTCCACACCAAGTCAGCCTCCCAAATTTTGGACCTCTTTTCCAGCAACTTCGACTAAGCAACAGCGTTCGGCATCAAGCAGCTTTCGGAATCAGTGAAACTTCGAAGACTTCGATCTCCCAATCTAGGGCACGAAACAGAGAGAGAGAGAGGCACCAAAATTTCATTTTTCTTCTTCTCCTTAGACTCCACCCAACTCGCACTTCCTTTGGCTTCCCGGCTTCAGACTTCGCACTTCGCAGCTTCCTTAGAGATATCAAACTTGCTTTAGATGAAGTGCTCCAAATGAATTCGACTAGCTTATATTTATAGGCTTCAAGGGAGGTTGAATTCATGTCCTTCGACCGACTTCATCTTCTCTAGGTCAAATTAATGTGGAGGATACATAAATTATATTTGACTCAATATTAAACCTTTTTACATGATTCAAAAGCCCAAGAAGGGCCTATTTAAAAGTACAATGACTCTATTGACTCAGAATAAATCCTAGAAGTCTTCAATGGGGACTTTGACCTAAAACATGGTGACCCAAGCATGAAGCCCATGCTTTAATAAGTCACAATAATAATAACAAAAATTATTTTCTTTATTCTTTTGACAAGTACATTTCATGATGACTCAAATACATTAAATGAAGACCGAACCTACTTAAAATTTCCAACATCCCAAGGATTAGGTGTTAACATTCCCCCCCTTTAATCTGAAGGGATGTTGGTGAGTCCAAGCATCATTTTGAATCTTTCGAACTTTTCTCTTCCAAGTGCTTTGGTGAAGATGTCTGTGATCTTCTCATTTGTGGAACAATGGTGTAGATGGATATCCTTGGCCTCAACATGATGTCGAATCAGATGGTATTTTGTATTGATGTGCTTCGTTTGATCATGGAACTTTGGGTTCTTGGCCAACTTTATCGCAGAAGTGTTGTCGATGAGTGGAGTTGAATGCACTTGTTTCACCTGCAAATCTTCCAGAATTTTCCTAAGCCACACAATTTCCTTTGTTGCTTTAGCTGCTTCCACATATTCTGTCTTTGTTGTGGAATTTGTTGGAACTGATTGTTTGCGTGACCTCCAGGAGACAGCTCCTAATCCAAGACTCATAGCATAACCTAAAGTAGATACCCCAATTTCTTTATCTCCATCGAAGTCTGAATGAAAGTATCCAATCAAGCTAAAGTCGCCGACCTGTGTATACTTAAGTCCAAAGTCTTGAGTTCCCTTCAAGTACTTTAGAACTCTTTTTGCAGTAGACCAATGTCCCACACAAGGCTTTTGCATAAACCAGGAGAGGATTCCAACAACAAATGAAAAGTCTGGTCTGGTAGTAGTCATGTAGTTGAGACTTCCTACAAGCTGTCTATACTTTGTTGCATCCTCAAATTATTTTCCTTCAGTGGATGTGAGATTTAAGTTCTGTTCCATTGGAGTAGTCAAAGGATTACATGCAGCCATGCCAAATTTGTTCAACAAATCTCCAATGTACTTCTTCTGAGAGAAGAATATAAACTTCGGATGTTAAGTTACTTCAATACCAAGATAGTAGTGAACATACCCCAAGTCTGTCATTTCAAAACCTTTCTTCAATTCCTTCTTGATGGATGCAATATAGCTCTCATTGGTCCCTATCATCAAAAGATCATCTACATACACCACAAGATATACAATTGTTTTGCCAACTTTCTTGACAAACAAAGTTGCACCATCAAGATCATAATGTTTGAAGCTAAGTTTCAGAAGATGTTCCATTAACTTCTCGTACCAAGCTCGTGGTGCTTGTTTGAGGCCATACAAGGATTTTACAAGCTTGCATATTTTATGTTCTTGATGCTTCACAACCAATCCTTCTGGTTGGGACATAAAAACATTCTCTTTTAGATCTCCATTCAAGAAAGCAATTTATACATCCATTTGATGGGCTTTCTAACCATTTTGAGCTGCCAAAGCAAAGAGTATCCGAATGGTAGCCCATTTTGCTGTGGGAGCAAAAGTCTCCTCATAGTCGACCCCTTCCTTCTATGCAAAACCTTTTTCCACAGCGCTAGCTCTGTGCTTGTTAAGTGAGCCATCATCTTTATACTTGTTCTTGTAGACCCATTTACAGCGTATTGGTTTTGTTCCCAATGGAGAATCAACCAGCTTCCAAGTGTCATTCTTTATCAAGGCATCATACTCTTTCTATATCGCTTCTTTCCATTCATCATGAGAAGAGGCTTCTTTGAAGGAAGTTGGTTCAAAATCTGTAAACAAATTCATTTCACAATCATAAGAAACATCCACATCAACAAGTGAATCAGAATCGTCTATATCACCTTCATTCTGTCTGGTTGAACTTCTTGTTCATGTCTTTCCAACCTCATTAGGACGAACACTTTCAAGTGTATTTGTCATCCATTTTGGAGGACCTTTCTAAGATGGCCCAGGGTACTCAGTTGACTGAGCTGAGGATAAATCAAGGTTGAGTCTCCCAATTCTGTCAATCACATCACTTAAAGTGTCATCAGTGGCTAGTGCTTGATGTGGGCGAGAGAGCGCTTCAGAAGAAGATTCCAAAGATTGATCCAGTATATGAATCCCCCCTTCAAGATGTAGAATCTCATTATCAAATTCTTGAAAAGACTTGGCATGTTTGAATCTATCCAAGTGATCAAGCTGCCTCTCAACAACATTGTCAGCCTTGGAAGATTCAATAAAGATCACATCTCTAGACACTACAAACTTCTTATTAACTTCATCATAGAGACAGTATGCTTTGGAAGTATTTGAATACCCCAAGAAGATACACTTACGACTCCTTGCACCAAGTTTGTTTCTTTGTTCCTGAGGTATCAAGGCATAACAAGTGGAACCAAAGACCCTTATATGCTTTATCAAAGGAATGTGGCCATACCACATTTCATAAAGAGTCTTGTTTCTAATATCATTAGATAGACACCTATTCTTTATATACACAGCACATAGAACTTCATCAGCCCAAAACATAAATTTTACATTCTTGAAAAACATCATGGAATGTACCATATTTAAAATTGTCTTGTTCATTGTTTCAGCTACTCCGTTCTGTTTGGGATTAGAAGGCACAGTTGTTTGATGTTTGATCCCAAGCTAGCGAAGATAGTTTTCAAATTCATTTGAAGTGTACTCTTTTCCATTATCAGTGTGAATAGAGCCAATATGAGATTGTGCATCATTTTCAATCCATGCATGAAAGTTCTTGAATGTTTGAAAAGCATTAGATTTGTTCTTCAATAAATAAACCCAACACGTTTTGGTGTAGTCATCAATAAATGTCATCATATATTTATTTCCATTTACATAAGGAACATGCATTGGGCCACATAAGTCTGGATGAATAAATTCAAGTTTTCTATGTGCTCTGGAATGTGAATCATGAAAAGATTGTTTGTTGTGCTTTCCTAAGATACAAGCATCACATTGCTTAAGTTTCCTAGGAATTGTAGGCAAACCAGTAACACCACTTTTCTTCAACATACGCAGGTTGTCATAATTCAAGTGTCCAAGTCTAGCATGCCATAAAAGACATGATGGAAATGTACCTTCATCATAATGAGAACTACATGAAAAGTTTTGTGCATGAGTAGAGGTTCCTTGCACCTTCAGAAGTCTTTCATGTTCTATCCCCATCATGACCAGTGAGAGATTTGATGCTTTTCTAACCTCAACCTTGCCATCAAACATATGAATGGAGTGTCCTTGCTGGTGGATGTGGAAGACCATCAGCGTCGGGAGATATAGAACATCATGCAGAAGAAAGTTAAGCCTGATGGTGCCAAGCCCTGATGGCTTGAGTTTTGACTTGTCTGCAAAGTATACTACTCCATCAAAATTGTCAGTAAATTCTTCAAAAAAACTGTTCTAAAAGTCATGTGGCAAGTTTCCCTTGAATCAAGCAAGCAATCATTTTTCCAAGAAGCAAGTGAAGCATTAAATAAGTCTTCAGTTACTCCAATATTACAATGTGCCACAACATAGTGAGTGGATTCGTGTGCTTTACCTTTCCCTTTGTCATTGGTTTTACCTTTGGCTTCATTTCTTTCCAACTCAATTCTGTCCCAAGGCAACTTACATGTGGATGCATCATGTCCATCTCTATTGCAACGTATGCAAAGAAGATCAGACTTTTCTCCTTGGAACTGTCTACCCCCCCCCCCCCCCTTGCCTCTAAAATTCCTTCATCCTCTTCCTCTTCAACCACCTCTTCGTCTAGATGAATCTTGTTCAGGATTCTTCTCTCAACGTGCAAGACACACAGCGTCTTCAAAAGACTAAAAAGTTGTCTTCTTCCCAAAAGCCTTCTCTCTCTCAACAAACTTCTTCTCAATGGAGTCAAAGGTAATCTCCTTGAGGTTTCCACTTGCTTGCAATGACTCAAAATAATTTGAATAAGTGGGATATAGTGCCTTGACATAAGCTATGAGAGGAATGTCTATTTGAATACTAGTGGTTTTTATATCATGCATAATGGATCTAACTTTTGAGGATAAAGCAAGAGGATCATCATTTTTCAATTCAAGACTGAACAATTTAATCATCAATTGGACAACTTCAAGTTCAGAGTGGGAGTCACACAGTTCCTTCAAATTCTGTAAGGCTTCAAAAGCATTTGAGAATGGTAAAATATGGCGACTCACCTCTTCATTTACAGATGTTGCAATTAAAGCATAGGCCTTGTTGTCTTATTTTCCCAGATAGCAATCTCCAAGTTATCTGAGGTGGGATTTGCAAGGTCATTATCTCCTTCTCCTACACAAACTCCTTTCCACAACTCATTGAAAATGAGAGTGTGTTTTATCTTCCTTGACCATTCAGGATAGTTCTCTTTTCCCGAGAGAACTACTCCAACAATAGATATCAATGAATGCATTTTAAATATGTGTACTATGTAAAAATGTACTCTGCTACCAATATATATAAAAATTTCACTTCCAAGGTAAAAAATTGCACTCTAGTAGCAATATTGTGAAAAATACAATTCTGATTGGCAATATATATGACAGAGGTAATATTTGAGGGAGGGAGTATATGAGGGAGGTATTATATGGGGGAGGGTTATATGGGGAAGGGATTATATGAGTGGAGCTAATGTATGAGGGGAGGATTTCATTTTAAATCACAAATGAATCACAAACGAGGCAGCACAGCAGTATGGTGGTATCAATTGTTGGTTCATATAACATGATAGCATTCATATAACATATATGGGGGAGGCGTTAATTGGAGCAGGGAGGTATTAACCAGTGGGGATGTATTATAACAAAGCGGGATTCAACGTATTGGTATAGAAGTTAATATATTATAGCCAACAATTATATATTATAACCGGTGTTCGGGAGGAGTCGGTATGCCAGGTGTTGGACATTAAAACCGCAATTGATGCAACGGACAACGTTCATATAACTGGACAACATTCAACATATGGTGGCATCGCACTGAGCGTTCAACTGTGGTATGGCACATACCATTCAACCAAGCAACTGGGTAGTGGTGATATGGTTCAGGCAGTGGGAGGTATGACTGGGAATGTAGTTAAGCAGTGATGTGATATATGGTCTGGGCGGTGGAGGGTTGTATAACTGGGTGGGTTATACAGTAATACAACCAATACAGTGGCCAGTGGGTTATACCATTCAACGGAGCCACGCCAACCAGGAGTCGGGGCTCATCCACCAGGAAAACACAGCGGAGTCGACAGTGTATGGGAGGAGGCGGTGTTGTAATATATGCAACTCAATATATATATAATATTATATATATATATAATATATATATATATTTATATATATATATATATATATATATATATATATATGCAGTTATGGCAGTCGATATAAAGGCGGAGTTGGAACACAGTATAAAAAAACACCGGATTTCGATACACCTTATATAAAACGTTGTTTAAAACGCAAACCATACAACACAGTCACGCCGACACTCCAACATATTCATAACACAGACAATTATTAAATATCGGCATACCATTCGCGCAGGAGAGCTTTAATGCATCTCTGTTCGACTCTCACCGCACCACAGCTCCTCCAGGCAGCAAACCTCCAACACGCTCATGCGTTCAACATCTCCAGACAGCAAACTCTAAATGGGAGCAGAACACTGGCAAAATACAAGAGTTACAAGTCTAAAAAGGGACCTGTGTTCTGATACCATGTCAGGCCAGGAGGTAACTCCTCCAATGAATTGTGATCTTACATTAGGGTTGATCATAGATATATACATGAAGGGAGAGACTCTGGCTTCATCTCCCAGTGTCTCTTCATATTCCAACTCTCCTTATATTCTATTTACATTATTTTACACATATTCACCCAATCCCAAGGATTAGGCGTCAACAGACACAAATCTATCACTTGCAAGTCAAGCTATTTTTATCTTCGGCCAATTCTTTTGATTGCTCATGGATGCCCATTCCAATCACGACAAGTTCAAACACATTTGCCTGGAACTGCATTAAGGCCTACGTTGAGGCCTGTTCGCTATTTAAGGAAATGTAACTAGGTTTGGTTTTCATTATGACTTGTAATTATAATATTATGAAGAAAAAATTGGTATTCCTTGCATCACGGGTTTCATGAGCAAGATGTGTTTACCATAGGTCAAAGACTTCTTTTTAATGTCTTTAGGATTTTATGTTACATCATAAGTATTATGAAAGTCATAAGGTCAAAGGCTAACACTCCAAGACAAGTGTCACAATCCTCATGCAAATCCACTCTACGAAAATGAAGTAATCTCCTTGTTGATATGTCAGCCTAGATTCAAGGCACTCCTGTCGGCTCAATACACCATCGTTGACCCATATATATAAGGAGTAACGTGGAGTCAATTGAGACAAGTCTTCGGATCAATTCATATATTACAGTCAGTGAAGAAGGAAACGAATACACAGTGAGCAAGGTAATATCTCGGAAGTGTCAACTTCTCGGAAGCGTCAACTTCTCGGAAGTCTGTTCTCGGGATACATAGACAACGTCTCAAGTTCTCAGAAGTTTGTAAGCCATCCTCAGTGATATATCGCGGAAGTTTGTAAGCCATCTACGATGATATGTCTCAGAAGTTTGTAAGTTATCCACTGTGATAGATCTCGGAAGTTCGTAAAGCCATCAACTGTGACATATATCGAAACTCATTGAAGAACTATGCAAATATATATACACAGTGACTGCGCTCTCGGTGGTGGCCTATCTTATCACAGTTGTATGGAATGACATAATAGAAGAAATGTGGTAGCTGAGCGAAGAAGATGTCGAAGATAGTGACAGGACAAGTGAAGACATAAGGAGGAGTACAGTGATATCAAGACAGTGAATTGTAGACTGAACAGAGCAGAGGATAGTGACAAACATCTTGGAAGTAACCTTGTGTCTATTTTTTCAAGGGTCTTGGTATTCATCATCTAAATATCTACAAGAAGAGATTCAAGGGTTTAACTCTCAAGAGGAGAGGTTTTGCCTTGGCTTGGAGCCAACACCTTGTGTACTTGTTCTATTGTTGATCTTCTAGCTTGATAATTGTTTGATGATTGAAGAACACACTAACATAACAAAGTTAATTGAAGAAGACAACACAAATTGTTATCAATAAGTCTAAGAAGAAACCCTAAAGCCATGAATTGCCCTAGATTCTTCAACATTCGCTGCATTGAATTGAGTGCAGTCTGTGTTGGATTACTCTGAAGTTGACTAGCATTGCGTATAAACTACATTATGCATCAACCAAAGCCTCAAATTTCATGTTTGAATGATAATTATATCCCAGCACAATGCATGGAGTTCGCATGACAATTGTGCATGAAGTGGAGTTCCAATTAAATTTATTTTTTTTCTCACAAAGCTTCCCATTTCACTTTATAAAGGGGCACATTATTTTAATGCAAAAAATTGATGAGAGAGAGTTAGTGGAGACATTTAGATAAGACATTTTATTTTAAATAGCATATGAGATGAAGTGTTTAAAAATTATGTTATTTCTTATATAAGGGTTTTGCTAAAAGCCTAATTGACAAGGAGTTTAAAAGGATTGCACTTGAGTTTGTAAAAAGATGTATATGGCAATGACAATGCCACTAGCCTCTAGCTTGTTATATATGCTATGGCATGGTGCTTGATTCTATTATCAAGTGTGATTCATAGTTAATAAAGGTATCCAAAAATTGAGCAGAATATGTGAGATAGATTGATGGTATATGCATGTTGCTAGGGTTTCATATTGTGTCTTGTTAATGTTTTGGAGTAAAATTCATGTTGCTAATGTGAAATTGACAACTTGAGCAGAGATAGTGCAAATTATTGTGGCTACGAGTTTGATACACTACTAGTGTTTGTCAAAAGATGTATATGGTAAGAAATATTGGACTCAATTGTTTCAGCTAGGGTTTGATCTATGTGCAGAGAAAATATGAATAAGGGATTGAGTTAATGATTTTTTGTTGAATGTCTTGCAATAGATTTAGATCAGATTGGTTGGATGATTGATATATGTTGTAGTATTATTGGACTATGTGAGCAGAGGATATGTGCCAAGTTTGATGACAAGAAAATTAACGATTTGAGCAAAGACATTAGGATGAGTTAAGCAAGGATGCAAAGATATATTGAGCAGAGATTTTATAGGCTAATGTACGGACAAGGGTATGCATGTTGATGATCGTTGCGGAGATGAGCAATGAAGTTGCTAAGCTTTGCTATTGATATACATACTGAGCAGAAGCAGCAAAGATGGTATTGCAGTTTGTTTTGTATCAACAATGAGGACATGGGGATCTAGTCTGAAAATATATGAAATTGTGGTCTGCCATAGTGAGCTGAAGGTTGGAGCCTTCAAGCCAAGTAGTAGCTTGCTGAGCAAGTTGGCAGGGTGGTGCAACGCAATAGAGTGGAGTCTCCTTCAGGTTGGAGCTTGAGAACACTTCAAGGCGGAAAGGTGGTGGAGGGGCAAGTTGGATCTTGCACAGTGTGTTGGAGCATCCTTCCACTTGGAGCCTGTAAACCAGAGTGTTGGAGCACCCTCCCATTGGAGCTGGTAAACAGGGTGTTGGAGCATCCTTTCATTTGGAGCTGATAAATTTGGATATTGGAGCTTCCTATTGATGTAAATCATTGAAGACAAATATTAAGGAGCGTTCGGTGGTTTTTCTTCCAGAACGGTTTCCACCTAAAAGTTTGTTGTCTATTGTTTTGATGTTTGTGCATTGTTGAATGGTTTTGTTTATTAGTTCATGTGATATGATGTTAATTTAATGTTAATGTGAATTTAATGCTCTAAAGATTAAAAATTAACTAATTGGAAGGAAATATTGATTCACCCCCCTCTCAGTATTTCCAACAATTATCCCTCATCTCCATGGGAATACGTCAACAAACAATATGTGGAAAGCCACCTTTGTTTTGTATTAGGGATCCAGTCATGCCAGGAAGCTTGCCTTGAAGGACAAGCTAAGAAATATCAAAATGAGCAATGGCAAGCCCATCATTATGTACCTTTCCAAGTTCACCCATGTTCAAGATGAGCTAGCTGGAGTGGGAAATATTGTAGCAGACAAAGACCTTGTGAGTCTTGCGCTACTGGGACTTCACAAGTCTTGGGAAATTTTCCAGGATGCAGGCAGTGGCAGAAAGAATCTTCCCAACTGGGACAGGTCTTGGGGAGAGTCGGAAAGTTGGACGAAAGATGGAGTTTCAGAGAAGACAGAGGACGAGGAGAACTTTTCCTTAGCAGGCAAAGGAAGCAAGGCCAAAGGAAAGAAGAACCAAGGCAAGGTCAATTCTAGTCAGAAGGGCAAGAAGAAGAAGAAAGATCTAACCAAGATCAAATACTTCTCCTGCCACTAGTTCAGACGCTATGCCACTAAGTGTCCTAACCGAAAGAAGGGGTCTAATAAGGATCATGTGGTAGTATCAGCCGAGGTAGATGATTTTACTTCTCAGTTCAAGAAGGATTTCTTATTGATAGCTTTCATGGAAAGCTTAGTGGGAAGTAGCGTGTGGTACATTGATTCTGGAGCATCTTTTCACATGACTAGGAACAAGGAATTTTTCAGCCATTTGAAGGAGAAGGACACGCAATTTCACATTGAGCTAGGAGATGATGGCAGGTACTTGACCAAGGGCATGGGTACTATCAGTTTTGAGAGAGAGACCGGTAACACTCTCCATCTCAAGGATGTCCTCTATGTTCCAGGCCTTAAAAAAAACCTTGTTTATGTTTCCACCCTAGAGGATGTTGAGAAATCAACGCTAATAGTAATTAGGATTTGATTCTTCTTCTTTGATAATTACTTGTGAATTATGTTGGCTTATTTTACTTCTTTATTATATCAAGCAATTACCAATTTATGTGTATATGAAGATCACAAGAACAAGAGACACAAGATGTAGGCAGGCAGCCAAGGAAAAATCTCTATAACGGGAAAACCCAGTCAGAACTCTTCCTTTAGTAGATTCAAAGACAAGATGAGATAGTCCAAGGCTCTTTTGACCTAGCCATAGACTTCCCCCAATCACCAATTTTGCCCCTCCTTCTCCAAGTGATGTTTTCCTAGCAACAACTTCGACCTAGAATTTCGACCTGGCAATAGCAAAATTTCGGCCTCCCCAGCAGCAAAAATTTGACCCTACAGTAGAATTCAGAATTTTGACCCCAACAATAGCCCAGTAACTTTGCACGTGTGAGAGAAAGATAGCCCAAAAATTTTAATTTGTCTTTTTCTGCAATCTTCTTCCTTCTCTTGGAATTTCGCACTATTCACTGCCTCTCTTTCTTGTGTATCAAACTTGTTGAGTGAGTGAGAAAATCGATCGAACTGTCTGCCCATATATAGCCTCTTTGTGGGTCGAATTTCCCTAATTTAGGGAGACTTCATCATCATAGGGCCGACTTGGTGTGGAGGTGTCAAATGACATATTTGACTCAAAATTTTTACATGATACAAAAGCCCAAGAAGGATCTAATAAAATTGACAATGACCCTATTGACTCAATATAAAACCTAGAAGCCTACAATGGAGGCTTTGACCTATAAACATGATGACCCAAGCACGAAACCCGTGCTTTAATAAGTCGTAATAAAATTTATTTTGACAAATAAATTACATTATACAATTATGAAGACCAAGCCTAGTTACATTCTTCAACACTCCCTCTTAACTATATATAATATAAATATATACATGGAAGATCTCAAAAACATATGAACTATGAAGAGTTCAGGCACACTCAATGCCACGGACTAGATACCCGACCAAGATTATCTATCCAGGTGGGACTAAGATGGACTAAAGTTTTCAACCAGTCTAGGTACCATCAGACTTACTAACTAACCATCAACCTAGGGATCTAGGTGCGTATCCAAGGTCAGAGATCCAAGACCAATGCCACGCTCCCTCTTCGGGGTTAGGACACCAAATACACATAGGCCAGTCAGATTTCCTCCCAAGCATCCGCCATTAGATGCTTCATCTCTCTTTATCAACTAAACCTACAATGTCAACCAAACCAAGCATGCTTCTAAAATACTCAAACATTTGATTCAAAAGAGACTTTGTCGGCACATCAACTACCTGTTCATCTGTTAGAATGTACTATAGCTTTACGACCCCATCTTGTACTAAACTTCTAATGTAGTGGTACTTCTTGTTGATATGCTTCATCCTTGCATGGAATACAGGGTCTTTGGACACCTTGATGTTGCTTTGATTATCACAGTTTATTATAGTAGGATCCATAGGCTTTCCAAACAAATATGACTAGAGTTTTCTTAACCAAACAGTTTCCTTTCCTACTTCACATGCAGCAACATATACAGATTTGACACTACTTAATGCAACAGGAACTTGTTTTCTACTCAGCCATGAGATCATTGCAGCTCCCAAACTAAAACATCCTCCAGTAGTGCTTCTGCCATCAGTCTCATTGCCACCCCAATCTAAATCCATGAAACCTATCAACTTAACTTCCTTTCCATCATATTTTAGGTAGTGATGTATAGTGCCACAGAGATATCTAAGAATATGCTTAGCAGCTATCCAATGGTCATGACAAGGCTACAACTGAAATTGACTAAGAATATTTACAACAAAACACATATCAGGTCTTGTATTTACTAGATACATTAGAGAGCCCACCAACTTACAATAACTAGTAGGATCGACGAGACTGGAGTCAGAGCTTCTCAACTTCTTGAGATTAGTGATCATGGGAGTAGTCATAGGCTTGGAATCCATCATACTAAATTTATGTAAAATCTTGATTATGTATTTACCTTGACCCAGATATATTTCTCCAAGTTTCTGCCAAACTTCCAAACCCAAGTAATAGTGTATAAGTCCTAGATCTTTCATTTCAAATTCAGCTGCCAGCATCTTCTTGCATTCTTGTATTTTGTGCTCCACACCTATAATAAACAAACCATCTACATAAAGTAGTATAATGACTAGTTCATTGTTCACTACCTTAATGTAGAGATTTGGATCTGCAGAACTTTTGACGAACCCAATTCTTAAGAGATATGTATCCATCCTTGCATACCATGCCCTAGAAGCTTGTTTTAAACCATATAGGGCTTTCTTAAGTCTGCAAACATGTGTATCCTTGCTATTTATTTCAAAGTCTTCCGGTTGTTCAATATATACTTCTTCGTTGATGGTCCCATTGTGAAAAGTTGGTTTTATGTCCATTTGATTAATATTCCATCCCATTGTAGTAGCTAGCGAAACCAAAGATCTTATAGCAATATACCTAGCAATAGGTGCAAAGGCTTCTTCATAGTCTATACCTTCCTTTTGAGAGAAACCCCTTGAAACAAATCTAACTTTGTATTTATCTATACTTCCATCGATTGAATGTTTGATTTTGTAAACCCATTTTGAAGGGACAACTGATTTGTCCCTTGGCCTAGGAACAATTTCCCAGACTCCATTCTTCATGATGGATTGATATTCTTCTTACATCGTCTTCTTCCATTCTTCTTGATGAGTAGCTTCTTCAAATGTAGTTGTTTCAACTTCTACCAATTTAGTCATGTATGTTGCATATCCTAAATATCTTTTTGGTCTTTTGCTTTCTCTAAGAGTTCCTTTAGCAGCTCCATGTCCTTCGGCATCTTCAAGAGTAGCTTTCAACCAATTTGGTCGCTTCTTTGTTTCGGGTATGATCATAAGTTGAATCGGTTCACTTGGTCCTTCATCTTATTCTTTTTGTTTTGGAGTTGTCTCATCATGATGTTTTTCTTCTTCAAATAGTGGTGTATATTCGTCATCGAAATCAATTGGAATATCCTTGGATCTCTTGTAGGCATGATTCTCATTGAATAGAACACCCCTGCTTACTTCAATTTGTCTTCCTTCCTTAATGTAGATTCTATATGCCTTTGAAGAAAGACTATAGCCAACGAAGATCCCTTTGATGCTTGTAGAATCTAGTTTCTTTCGCTTGTCATTTGGAACATGGATGTATGGGGGACACCCAAATATTCAAAGATGGTCCACACATGGCTTCTTCCCTATGAATGCCTCTTCAGTTATCATATTCTCAAGAATTCTAAGAGGACTTCTATTTTGTATATATATGTTGATTTGGGGTAGCATCGGATGTGCTCTAGCCACAAAATTTGGTGGAGAGGTTGGGGCACATGAGATCTCCAATACCCAGAAAGGGTTTGGACAAATTCTAAACAGATTGGGAGATATTAAAATAATTAATAGTTTTAATGGAGTCCCTATGTCTAAACTTAGGGAAAATAAAACATTAATGTGGATTAATATGAAACTGTGTTAGAATGGTCCAGAAAACATGGATCAAGCCAAATCTAATCTTAGCCATTGATTAGGGACTTCATCTCGATCGTTGATATGTCAACAGAAAAAGTATAAGAGGAGGCTTGAGGGTCACCTGGAGAATACACCAGATGATCAATCATTCTATTCTCTAGAGCAAGGTTTGCTAAGAGAGATAGAATCAGTGTTCGGAGTTGCAGCTGACGGGCAGTGAGTATAGAGAGATAGAGAGGTAGAGATAGTGTTAGGAGATCAGCACAGGAGCTAGAGAGAGTGACGCAGTAGCATCCAGGGCTCACGCAGGACCACGCAAAGGCAGCCAAGGGCTGCGCAGTGCTTCAGAGAGGCCAGTGTTGTTGACGCAGAGGGCCAGAAGGCTGACGCAGACCCATTCAGGGTGACACAGGGCCAGCGTTGGGCAGAGAGAGGCTGACGCAGTCCAGAGAAAGGTTGATGCTAGGGTTTCTGGGGCAAATTGGAGCTGAGGAACTGTCGGAGGGTTTATCCGGGGTTTCAACTGGGACATTTGTCTCAGATTAAGAGGTACTACTACCAAGGGCATTCTCTGTTGGGTAAGCCAGATTTGGTACCCAGATTGTACTTTGAAATTGCTTAATAAGAAAACCCTTGTATAGCTACACTGGTTTTCTCGCATTGGGTTTTTCCGGGGACATTGGTCCAAAAATAATGGTGTCATTTTTCAGTTGATGATCTGTAATATGTTGAGCATGCACTAGTGTTTATTTTCAGTATTTACATTGTAAATAACTTGTTAAGTAACGAAACAAGTAAGTAAGAATAAATCAGTAAAGTGCATGGAGGGTTTCTAACTGGTAGACTTAGAAACTTCAACATGGTATCAGAGCGTGGTTGCAGATCACAGGAGAACTGAGGACATCAGCCAAGTGGAGCAATAGCAGCAGAAAACAGTTGTCCAAGTGTCAGAAGTTGTTTCTAGCAAAGCAACAACAAGGGAAGGGTGACGCAGTGCCTGCATCATCAAGGGTGAGCCAGGAAGAGGCAACGCAGAGGCTAAGGAAGCAAAGGGAGACTCATGCAATGCCACGTAGAAGCTAGGAGGACTGACGCAGATGGCTGAGGAGGCCGGGTTGCTGGTGTCAGGTTTGCGCAGAGCCTAGGAGCTCTCACCTTCAGGTTACTGGGGTTTAGGAGGCTATGGGAAAGTTGCAGAGTGGATCTGGTGAGGTACTGTAGTCAGAACAATAACTGACAGGGCAAGGCCAAGAGGAGGGAGTTGCTACCGAGGGTTTCTAGCCAAGAAATCTGAATCAATGGTGCAATTACACAGACGACCAGAGTAGGGGGCATCTCGACATCGATAGAAGGATTTCCAGGAGGGAAATCGAGACTCGGAGGGAGTCACATCGAGAACTTCCAAGAGGGAAGTAGAAGAGCATCATGGCACCACACAGAGTAAGAGACTAGGACAGACTGGACGGAGCATCAAACTTCGCAGTCTGGAAGGCCAAAATCTTATCCATACTTGATAGAAATCAGCTCAAGCACTTCGCCTTGAAGAAGATAGTTATCCCAGTCGACCCAGCTGAGAAAAAAAGTACAAGGAGGCAATGGCGAGGGCCAAGAGCATCATCCTTGACGGGGTCAAGGACCATGTAGTACCACACATTGCCGAGAAGGAAATGGCAAATGAGATGTGGGAGGCCCTAAAGAAATTGTACCAGCATACTTCTCTGCAGAGAAGGATGTTACTAGAAAATCAGCTGAGGTCATATCAGATGAAGAAGGCAGAACCGATTGACACCTTCCTCGGAAGAATAAATGAGATCCGAGATCAGTTGACTACCATAGAAGCCACGTCGGATCAGGGATTGATGGTGAGGACAGCCCTGAATGCAATCTCAAAACACTGGGAGGTATTTGTCCAAAGTATACTAGGCAGAGGGGCACTTCCACCTTGGGATGACATGTGGGCGGCTCTTTGCCAAGAAGAGATCAGACAGCAGACAAAGGCGAAAAGCAGCAGTAAGGGGATCAGAGTCAAAAAGGAAGAGGAGGAAGATGTTGCCCTAGCATCTGAGGGAAAGCAAGAAAAGCGGAAGAAGAAGGACCTCTCCAAGATCAAGTGCTTCCACTGTGGGGAGTTGGGTCATTATGCGATCCAGTGTCCAAGGAAGAAGAGTAAGGGAGAGTCTTCCGAGACTAAGGTAGCGCCAACAAGGGCAGAGAAGGAAGTGATGACAGACGATGACTGTGCCATGAGTGCACATGCGCCACTTGAGCGGAAGTGGGGAGACATCAAGCTGTAGTCAGGGGGACTACAGGCGATGAGGGGCAGGATCCTTGAGGTACCCAGCCTCTTGGATTAGACCTTGCTACAGGAGCCCCGATGAGGTGTAGTAGGACTGGCTGATGTGGGTAGAGATGGATGCGGATGGAGCGGGAGGGAGAGCTACAATGCAGGAGTCCCAAGACAGCGCGAGGCTAGCAGGCTGCAACAGTGCGAAACGTACGGGAGTGTTGCACCAGTGCAGGATGGCACAGAGAGGTGTGCAACGGTGCGAGATGCAGGGAGTTGTTGCAGCAACGCAGAGGTCAGAGAGGGAGCACTTGTCAGCGGCAGAGGGAGCTTTAGCATCAATGGGTTTCTCTAGTCCAATAAGGAGGTCAGATTGGGAGATCAATTACTTACTTCTCAGTGACTGAGTTGCAGTGCAGCAGTGGGCAATACGATGCAACATGATGAGGGGAGGTGCAGCGCAGATGTAGTGTTGGGAGAAAGGACCAACAGCAGCACGGACGCAGAGGGAGCTATCGTACAGATGCAGCAGTGGCAGTGGCAGAACCATGGGCAGAAGTACAAGATGTAACAGTGTAGAGGATGTTGGGCAGGAAGGCCTAGCATCAGCACAGGTACCGATGCCGGATAATGAGAGTAATATTCAATGAGGAGTATTTCTAGAGCACAGTCCTCACTAGGAGGGAGTGTTGATTTGGGGTAGCATCGAATGTGCTCTAGCCACGAAATTTGATGGAGAGGTTGGGGCACATGAGATCTCCAATACCCAAAAAGGGTTTGAACAGATTCTAAACAGTTCAGGAGATATTAAAATAATTAATATTTTTAATGGAGTCCCTAAGTCTAAACTTAGGGAAAATAAAATATTAATGTGGATTAATATGAAACTTTGTTAGAATGGTCCAAAAGACATGGATGAAGCCAAATCTAATCATAGTCGTCGATTAGGGACTTAATCTCAGTTGTTGATATGTCAATAGGAAAAGTATAAGAGGAGGCTTAAGGGTCACTTGGAGAATACACCAGATGATCAGTCATTCTATTCTCTAGAGCGAGGTTTGCTAAGAGAGATAGAATCAATGATCAGAGTTGCAGCTGAGGGGCAGTGAGTACAAAGAGACAGAGAGGCAGAGATAGTGCTGGGAGATCAGCGTAGGAGCCAAAGAGAGTGACGAAGTAGCAGCCAGGGCTCACGCAAAGGCAGCCAGGAGCTGCGCAGTGCTTCAGAGAGGCCAGCGTTGCTAACACAGAGAGCCAGAAGGCTGACGCAAGGCCTCTTGAGGCTAACGCAGACCCATTCAGGGTGACGCAGGGCCAGCGCTTGGCAGAGAGAGGTTGACGCAGTCCAGAGAAAGGCTGACACTAGGGTTTCTGGGGAAAATTGGTTGATGAGGAACTGTCGGAGGGTTTATCCGGGGTTTCAGCCGGGACTATTTGTCTCAGATTGAGAGGTACTACTGCCAAGGGCATTCACTGTTGGGTAAGCCTTTGGCACTCATATTGTACTCTGAAATTTCTTAATAAGAAAACCTTCACGTAGCTGCAACGATTTTCCCACATTGGGTTTTTCCAGGGACATTGGTCCAAAAATAATGGTGTCATTTTGTGTGCTTGTTTTTGTTTCCTTGAGTTGATGATCTGTAATATGTTGAAAATGCACTAGTGTTTATTTTCAGTATTTACATTGTAAATAACTTGTTAAGTAACGGAACAAGTGGATAGGAATAAATCAGTAAAGTGCATAGAGGGTTGCTAACTGGTAGACTTAGAAACTTCAACAATACACTGTTGTGATAGCTGCTTCACCCCATAGAAACTTTGGAAGGTCTTGATCAAATATCATAGTTCGTATGCATTCTTCAATTGTTCTATTTTTCCTTTCTACAACTCCATTTTGTTCGGGATTGTAGGGAACAATGAGCTCCCTCTTAATACCTGCCTTTTTACAATATGCAACCAATTCTTTTGAAGTGTATTCCCTACCATTGTCAGATCTCAAGGTCTTTATCTTTCTTTCGGTTATGGTCTCTACTTCATATATAAACTCCGTGAATTTTTAAAATACTTCATCCTTCGTCTTGAGAAGGTAGAGCCATGTCTTTCTAGAGTGATCATGAATGAAGGTCACATAATAAAGATGGCCTCCAAGTGATTTGTTAGACATAGGCCCACACACATCGGAATGAATGAGGTCTAATATTTCTTTAGACCTTGTATCGCTGCTTGTGAAAGGCTTCCTTGTATTCTTTCCCAAAGCACATCCCTTACATACTCCTTCACGAATTTTCTTTGATGTTAGGGATGCCATTTACCATTGGATTGAGAGAGGGAATGATCTTGTAGTGTATATGCCCATATCTTCTATGCCATAGTTCGATGGGATTGATTTCCATGTGAACTAGAGCTTGAGGGGATGGTGTTATAACTCTATATAGTCTTCCTTCATGAACTCCAATAACTTTTGCCTTTTCAATGCTTGAATCGTTTCCCCAAACCAAGACTTTACCATCTACAAAAGCAACCCTATCTCCTTTATCTTCTAAACAAGAAATTGAAAGTAAATTTTTTTTCAAACTTGGAAGTTGGAACATAGAGTATATTGTTGAGGTGTAGCTTTGCTCCATTTTCCAGCTTCCAAGATGTAGATCCAAGGCCCTTGACTGCATAACTGTTATTGTCTCCTAGCTCCACTGCATGAGATGATTGTTCCTTCAATGGAGTATGAAGTAGTTCGCTTTCTCCTGTCATATGTCTTGATGCTCCACTATCAATGATCCATACATTGTCATCATCAAGAGTACATGTAAGTGTAGCCAAGAATCCTTCTCTTTTGACCTTCTTAGATAGGTTGTAGAAGATCCTTCCACTCCAGTTTCTTGCAATTCTTATGATATTGAACCCCATCATCAAGTAACTTGTTATAGAGGTAGTAGCCTTCCTTTTCAAGCCAACAAAGTGATCTCTAACCTTTTTCGACCTTAGCTCTAATACCATGTTGAGAAATCAATGCTAGTTGTAATTAGGGTTTGGTTCCTCTTCTTTGATAATTACTTGTGAATTATGTTGGCTTCTTTTACTCCTTTATTATATTATGTTTCATCAAGCAATTACCAATTTATGTGTATATGAAGATCACAAGAACAAGAGACACAAGATGTAGGCAGATAGCCAAGGCAAAACCCCTATAAGGGGAAAACCCAGTCAAAACTCTTCCTTCAATAGATTCAAAGACAAGATGAGATAGTCCAAGACTCTTTTCACCTAGACACATACTTCCCCCAATCACCAAGTTAGCCCTTCCTTCTTCTCCCATAAATGTTTTCCCAGCAGCAACTTTGACCTAGAATTTCGACTCGGCAGCAGAGGAATTTCAGCCTCCCCAAAAGCAAAAATTCAACCCCAACAACAGAACTTTGACCTATATTAGAATTCAAAACTTTGGCCCCAACAATAGCCTAGTAACTTTGCACATGTGAGAGAAAGATAGCCCAAAACTTCGACTTTGTTTTTTCTGAAATCTTCTTCCTTCTCTTGGAATTTCACACTTTTTGTTGCCTCTCTTTCTTGTGTATCGAACTTGTTGAGTGAGTAAGCAAATGGATCGAACTGCCTACCTATGTATAGCCTCTTATGTGGGTCGAATTGCCTTAATGTAGGCCAACTTCATCAGCATAGGACCGACTTGGTGTGGAGGTGTCAAATGACCTATTTAACTCAAAAATAATTCTTTTTACATGATACAAAAGCCCAAGAAGGGTCTAATAAAATTGACAATGACTCTATTGACTCAATATAAAACCTAGAAGCCTATAATGGAGGCTTTGACCTATAAACATGATGACCCAAGCATGAAACCCATGCTTTAATAAGTCATAATAATAATAAAAAATTGACAAATAAATTACATTATACAATTATGAAAACTAAACCTAGTTACATTCTTCAACAGAGGACAAGGGTTATGATGTCATTTTTAGCAAAGGAAAGGCCTACCTCAAGCAATTAGAATTTGGAGCCATGAAGCAAATTGTTGTGAGGATGAAATCCTTTACAAGTTGCAGGTTGAGACAGGCGTAGCCTTGAGCAACAAGGGCGGGCATCAACATGGCAGACACATGGGGGATCTTTGGCACAAACGCATGGGGCATTTGCATCATGGGGTGTTGAATGTCCTTCAACAAATAGCCATAGTGCTACCACGGTGTAGTATTGACCAGCATGAAGTGTGCAAGGGATGCACCTTTTGCAAGTATGCCAAGTCATCTTTTTAGGGCCGAGATAGTAGAGCCAAAGGGATTTTGGAACTAGTACATTTTGATGTATGTGGGCCCTTCTCTTCTCCATCCTTCATGAGACATAAGTATTATGTCACCTTCGTAGATGGCTATTCTCAAAAAATATGCATCTTCTTTATGAAGAAGAAGGAGGAGGTCTTCTCCATGTTCATGGAGTTTAAGGCCTTGGTAGAAAACCAGACTGGGAAGAAGATCAAACCATTGAGGAGTGACAATGGCAAGGAATATGACTCTAATGCTTTCAGGGATGTGTGCCAACGAGGGCAATAGGAGGGAGCTTACAGCACCCCACAACCCTCAACAGAGTGGGGTAGTTGAGAGGAAGAACCGTAGCATAGTTGGAGCAGCCAAGGCCATGTTGCATGACTAGGGGTTGCCCATGTTCTTGTTAACAAAGGCATGCAACACTGCAGTATTTCTATAGAACATGGGTCCACACAGGGTGCTTCGATGAGTTACAAAAAAGGAGGTTTTCACAGGAAAGAAGCCTGATATTTCTCAACCGCATCTTTGGGACAAGAGTTTACTACCATGTGCCCAAAGAGGTCAAAAAGAAGTTGGAGCCCACAACTGAAAACAGAATTTTTGTGGGTTACTGTGAGACACCTTAGGCATACAATGTGTGCATATCATCACTCAGGAAGACAGTTATCAGATGAGATGTGAAGTTTGCAGAGGACAAAGCTATGACGGAGTCCTTGGAGCGAGAGTAGGTTCAAGTGCCTTAGGAGGAGCTTCTCGCTCCTAAGCAAAAGCCTCACCCAGTACCACAAACTAAGTCTCGGCCAAGTGGCAAGCAGGTTGTACAACAAGATGACAAGGAGTCATTGCAGGATGAGGAGGATAGACCAAGACGAGTGGAGGCAACCACTCTATCAGTGACTCCCAATGTTATGAATATAATTTATATAAAAATAATACAAATAATGTAAACAATAATAATAATAAATAATGATTAATTAACTAGTAATTAGTTAATGAAGAGGTATGTCCCTAAGGACATGACTGTTGGTGAAGAGGTACCTGCCTAGGGTATATAAGCAGACCCTCACCCTCATATGTAATCATCTCATGAATTCTTATATAATATTTAATATACATTACTTGTCCTGCAATAGATGTCTTTGTCTTCGAAGTCTTTTGATGATTTTTTCACTGCTTATATGAACCTTGTTCATTACATTAGCATCACAGTTGTACGATCCTATGGCCGCTTAGCCGCTGCATAGAGCCAGTTTGATCCGGCCTTTGGCCTTCAGTGCTTCGTCAACCTTGTTGTTGTCGCAACTGAAGCGCTTCGCTACACAAGTTGGATGTTCTCCATTTTCACCAATTGGCCTTTGGCCAAAAAGGAAAAAATAGCTAAAAAAAAATTAAAAAAAATATTAGAAAAAAAACAAATATATTAGAAAAAAGTTAAAAAAATTGGAAAAAAAAATATAAAAAAGGGTTTAAAAAAATCAAAAAAAGGGTATATAAGAAAAAATAAAAAATAAACAAAAATAAAATCATGTGGATTTAGGTTGTACGCAATCGCAATGCCAGACCACCGTTCACCTGCAACCGCCATCACAACCACTGTATACAGTGCCTCACAACAAACCACTACCCATCCGCATGCAACCTTTTATCGATGCTACACGACTAACCCAGTCGACACAGCCACTACTGTCACAACCAGGACAGTACATCACTTGGTGCTTGACCATCCCGCTTCGTCAAACAAACAATGTTGTGGTTACTTGACCTACCCGCTTTGTTGCTACAGCAAGAAGCAACCCCCACACGACCACTTCCTTGCAGCCACATTCGTTGGCCTCGCTAACTGTTGGATTTACCGCTGCCATTACCAAGTCAGTGATCCTCCCTCTCTGCCAGTCGTAAGCATCACGCCACTGCTTCCCTTGTAGCCACCACCACCACAATCCAACTCAAACTATCTGTGTTTTGTCCTGTTGTCACTGTAACAAGTGTTGCCAACTGCTGGGTATTGGGACGAATAAATCATGTTCACTTTCATCATGTTCGTTGGGAAAATACGTTCTCGTGTATGGGCACAACCCTTCATAAAAGAAATTATGTAATTATTTTAACAATAAATTGATTAGTGTGAGGATATATATAATATAGTAAGGGTATTATATTGATCTTGAGTAAAAGGTCAGCATAAACCATAAAGGCGATCTTTATATATTTATATGTATTATGACAAAGGAATCAAAAGGAAATTACAAGAAAAGAAGGCAAAACAAAAAGTGATTTATATGGACTTCTTATAATAATAAAAAAGATAAAAATAAAAAAATAGGGAAAAATAAAACAAAGGGTATATTAAAAAAAATTACAAAGGAAACAATAAACCTTCATTCATCAAGATGTGAAGCGGAAAGGATTATTTGATGATAAATAAAATTAAAAAATAAATAAATAAACAAAATTCAAAAGTATTTGAATATTATAGTGTTTTGCTCGAATGCAAAAGGAAGTCACTCATTCAAGAGAAAGGAATGGAGTCTAATTCAGATATGATGAAGGAAGGTTTTCATATAACGATCTTTCAATTACAGATTTTAAATTATTTACATTAAAAAGGAATATCCAAGGGAAGGATGTTAATATCGTTATTAGCACAAGCAATGAGAAAAATTACATCAATATTGATTTGGCGAATCAGCTATTAATTTTAGAGTGAAATATAGATGAAAGAAAGGATATTTTTGGTGAAAAGAAGTATGAAATTAATGATTTACATGTGACAGTTAATCAATACGAATATATAACTCAGTTCAGCGTGGTATCTATGTATAACAAAAAGGTTGACATAATTTTTGGTCTACCTTGGTTTAAAGAATTGGATACATTCATGCTAAACATAGAGCAAATTTTTTTTTATGTTTCCTTATAAAAAGAAGATGATCATATTTCAAGACATGACAATAAAGGTAGAATCGATAATGCCTTCATCAAAAGAATTTAAGGATATTTCAAAACTGATGCTACAAGAGAATCAATAAACAATGTTAAAGAAGCAAAAGGAGCTTAAAGAAGTCATATCTAACAAAAATGAAGAAAATTCATGTTTGAAGGATCACAATAAAATTCTACTTGCGCAAGTCAAAAATTGTAAAACTAAGAAGCACAAATTAGAATAAGAAAAGGAAGGCTCGGAGAAGAAACTCAATGAAAATCTATCAGAGAAAGAAGAAGAAAATTCGCGCTTAAAAGACCTTAATCAAAATTTATTAGAACAAATCAAAAGTTTAAAAGATAAGGAGGATACTAAGAATAAATTCAACAAACTAAAAAACGAAGAGCTTTTACGTCTAAGGAATCATAACCAAGCCCTTCTTACACAAATAAAGAAGCTTAAAAGTGACAAGAAGTCACTAAATGACAAGTTAGAACAACTTACTCAAGAAGAAGTATTGAAGTCTCCAGTCATAACAGTCCAAGTTGAAGATAGAGGAACAAATACCAATCTAATCAATATCACAACTCAAGAAGAGGATAAATCAGTTGAAATGAGAACGTAATCAAAAGTTGCAGTCCAAACAACAAAAATTTCAAGTGAAGATCTCGCAATTAATCAAGCAATTTATGTACCTGAAATAAATCATATACCCCCAATAAAACAAGAAATCACAACAAACGTATTAGGGCGAGATCAAACCGCAAAAACTCCTTATTTGTTGAAAAATGTAACTAGTGTCGTTCTTCATAATTGTATTTGAGTCGTGATGTAATGTATTTGTCAAAAGAAAGAAAAAGAAATTGACTTATTAAAGCATGGGTTTTATGCTTGGGTTAATTGTTTTTAGGTCAAATTCTTCATTGAAGACTTCTAGGATTTATGTCAAGTGTCCTTGTCCATGACATAATGTAGAAGACCGTTCTTGGGCTTTAGTTGTCAAGAAAGAAATTTATTTTATTGTAAAATAGGTTAATTAGGCCTCCTCCACCAAGTCGGCCTCAACAAGGGAATTCGACCTCACAAACTCACTATATATTGGACCAACTCGACTCATTTGGAAGCACATCTCTCACAAGTTCGAATTGTAGTAGCTGGAAGCAAAAAAAGTGTGAAGTTCAAGAAGGAAGTTGGAATCGAAGTTTTTGGGTCTCTCTCTCTCTCTCTCTTGTGCAACGAAATTCTGAAGGTGCATCGAAGCTATGAAGTTGCATCAAATTTGTGAAGTTGCATCAAGGTCGAAGTTGTGAAGCTGCATCAAGGTCAAATTTGTGAAGCTGCATCAATATCAACGCTATGAAGATGATAGGCTGAAGCTACTGAAGTTGCTAGATAGAAACTACAATCCTAAGTTGCATCAAGGTCGAAGTTGTGAAGTTGCATCAAGGTCAAAGTTGTGAAGCTGCATCAATGTCAACGCTATGAAGATGATAGGCTGAAGCTACTAAAGTTGCTAGATAGAAACTACAATCCTAAAGTTGAGTCAAAGTTCTGAAGCTGGGGGTCGAAATTTTGGGTTGAAGTTGCATTTGAGAAGTTGGCACTTGGTAACTTTGGAAGAGATCATCTATTAGAAGGAAGAGTTGACTTGGTAGAGGAGGAAGGTATTTTGGTCTAGGGTCTTGGTTTATCTCAATTTGAATTTACTGAAGGAAGATTTTTAGTTGGGTTTTCCCCTATAAAGGAGTTTTAGCCCTAGCTAAGTGCCTACCTCTGGTGTCCTTGATCTTCATGTTTTTACTTTGATGATTGCTTGATGAGAAGAAGATAAAAGAAGAACATAAAGAAGTGAATAAGAAGATAAGAATATCACAAGTACTTATCAATATAAGAAAATATTTCTGCCTTTCTGATTTTCTAACATGGTATCAGAGCTAAGGTGAAGAAGGAAGAAAAGGGCAGGTTGAAGATCTATTAAGGAAAAGGAGATCAAACGAATGTCATTAAGAAGGATCATATAAGGAGATAAGCCTACTATCTACAGGAATTATGTCAAACTCAATGAAGGGAGAAAACAAACTAGAAGGAGTCTCCAACTACAGGGCACAGAAAAAGAGGAGAGATCTCATCCTCGAAAAGAACAAAGTTTTACATCTTATTCAAGAAAAAATCAATAAGCTTACAGATGAAGACGAGAAAGCAAAGTTCAGAGAAACCGAAATCTTGGCTATGAACCTTATAGTGGATGGAGTTAAGGACAACCTAATTCCATACATTTACAACATAGATTCTACTCAAGAAATGTATGAGGCTATCTCAAAAGAATTCACCATCAAGAAAATTGGTCAAATAGCAAGCCTCAAGAATGAACTAAGAACTGTTAAGATGATGAATGATGATATCATTTCATCATATTTTGTAAGAATCTCTAGAATAAAAGATGAACTCCAAGAAATAGATGAAATCATACCAGAAAAAAGAGCTTGTAATTACTACTCTTCTAGGACTACCAAAATCTTGGAGTGATTTTGCATCAGGGATTAACAGTTGGAAGGATACTCCAACATTTGAACAAATGTGGAATGCATGCAATCAAGAAGAAGCCTAAATATCATTAATAAACAACAAGGAGGATGAAGAAGAAAACACATCGAATTATGCTCATTATAAGAAAAAGCGAACTTCAAGAAGTTCAAAGGACCAAAGAAAAAAGTTGACCTATCCAAAATTGAATGTTACAATTGTCATAAGATGGGTCATTATAAAAGTCGATGTCCTGAGAAACCAAGGAATGGGAAGAGAAAAAGAGATCAAGCAAATATTGTCAATGAAGCTCCATCAAAGAAGAACAAAACTAAGGAATCGAAAGTTGAGGACTTATAAGTTATACTACTAAGTCCTCTCCTACATATCCTTCTCAGTCTTGTATTGTTTTCCTTTATATTTTGATTTCTAGAGTTTGTAGGTCTAACATGTCTTGTTAGAACATTTTTGAATTATTTTGATAAGTTGTAGGTATCCCTCAAAGGGATTGGGTTAAGAGGGAGGGAGCCTTCACCATTTTACAAAAGATAAGTATTTTGTTGTTTGTATCATCTTTTCATGTTTGGTTTCCTCATCACATCAAGACTTGTTTATATTCTATACTAATAGACTCTCTCTTTTCCTTGGTTAGGAAATCTTACTGAATGCTCAAGGGTTATGGAGGAGAGTTCAAAGCATAGACTTGAATCATGGTAGAAGTCCTATTGCAAAGAAAGCCCTTTAAGAATTGATGTCCTACAAGGTTTGTTAAGGAATAACTTGAAGGTATGTTTTAGAATATAAGTTTTGTTATAAAGTTCTCTTCATGCAAAAGGTATGATCATTCTTTTGAAATTTGCTTTACATCACTGACATCGTTATGTCTAGGGTTTTGAATCACAAGATTCTTGTTAGAGTGATTAATCATTAGATTGAATATACCCTCATGATATTATTTGATCATTCTTGTGTAACCCTAACCTTTAGGGTTCATTGTAAAACCCTAGCCTCTTGTTGTTAAGGGTATGTCAATATTGATTATGAAACTCTAGTCTACTTAGGGTTGTTATTCTTTTGATGTTTAGGTTTTGGTATTATAGAAACCCTAGTTCTTTAGGGTTTACTGTTAATGTCTAAATTATGCATTGAATCCCTAGATCTTTAGGGTTTGATGAATTAGGGTGTATGAACAAAATCCTTGCAGTAAGATCATAGGAATGAAACCCTAGGTGTATATTCATCCAATCGAAACCCTAGCCTGAAGAAAAATTATTGTTTGTCTGACTTTGATGAATTGGTGTTTGTGCCCTGGGTTTACCTAGTAGGTATGAATGTTGACATGGGACCCTAGATATGTATATGCTAGTATGCTAACCTAATTGTTGATATTTTATGAATTCTAGGGTTTGTAAAGCTCTAGTAGAGATTGATATTCTAGGATAACGATATTTTTTCGATATGATTTAGTTTTGATGATAAAATCTAGGGTTTGCAACAAACCCTACTAGAGTCTAAAATTGTTGAAACCTTAGACGTATAGTAGGATTGTTACTTGATTGAATTGTTGATATCTAAGGCTTTGTGTCTAAGGGTTTGTGACAAAACCCTAGCAAGAGGTTGAAGTCTAGTATGTCTCTTACTGATTATGAACCTAGCTAGGTTTAGGTATTTAATATTTGATTGTTTCAATGCCTCCATTATATTGACATAATTTTGATATAGTTAACTTCATGCTTTTGTCTATGTATTTTGGTTGTACTTGCTATTAAAGTTTTTGCAGCGACATAATCTTCAAGATAATGAAGATGTTCGTATAAGCATGATAAAGGAAGCTATAAGAATAATGATGATCAAGATGACCTTGATGCCATAAGAAAGAAATAAAGCCTTGAAAGGATGAAGCTTCTCTGATATCATGAAATTGTTGATTTCCCTAAATTAAGAGGGAGCCTAGATAGAAGAAAGGGTATATCTCCCCAATTGAGAGAAAGGGCATATTATGACAGTGAGTACCATGAAGTAAGAATGGAACCAAATGAATGAAATTATTACAGATAAAGGTTTGTGATTCATGAAGACTTGAGAAGTACTGAGGTTGTATTTGGTGTTGCTAAAGAAGTGAAAGAAAGCTTTCGACAAGGTGTATTTGAAGAACTTAATAATGATGTTAGCAGCATCCAAATGATTGAGGACCCTGAAGGTTTGTGTTTACTTGTATATATATTTGAAATTTTATTATTGATAGGGGTTTGTGTTTGTACAAGTAGATCTCTCCATAAGAAGAATGAACACATTGGAAGCATGCTTGGACAAATGGATATATCTGGTTTACTTTTTAAGGAGAGGTGAAGCATCTAATGGCAAGATGCTTGGGAGGACATCTGGTCGGCCTGTGTGCTGATGTCTAGATTCTGAAGAGGGAGGGTGGCGTTGGTCATGGAGCTCTGACCTTGAATACACACCTAGATCCCTAGGTTGATGGTTAGCAAGTAAGCTTGATGGTACCTAGACTAGCTGAAAGCTTGAGTCCATCTTAGTACCACATAGATAGATTACCCTCGTCACGTATCTAGTCTGCAACACTGAGTGTGCTAGAACTCTTCATAGTTCATTTTGAAATCTTCTATGTACCTCTATATATATGTAATTATGAATGCCTCCCTAGTTAAGAAGGAGTGTTGAAGAATGCAACTAGTGTCAGTCTTCATAATTGTATTTGAGTCATGATGTAACGTATTTATCAAAAGAAAGAAAAAGAAATTTTCGTATTAAAGAAATTGACTTATTAAAGCATGGGTTTTATGCTTGGGTCAATTGTATTTCAGTGAAAGTCTTTATTGAAGCCTTCTAGGGTTTATGTCAAGTGTCCTTGTCCATGTCATAATGTAAAAGACCCTTCTTGGGCTTTATTTGTCAAGAAACAAATTTATTTTATTATAAAATAGATCAATTAGGCCTCTTCCACCAAGTCGGGCTCAAGAAAGGACAAGTCTACCTCAACAAGGGAATTCAACCTCACAAACTCACTATATATTGGAGCAACTCGACTCATTTGGAAGCACATCTCTCACAAGTTCGAATTGCAGTAGCTGGAAGCAGAAAAAGTGTGAAGTTCAAGAAGGAAGTTGGAATCAAAGTTTTTGGGTCTCTCTCTCTCATGTGCAACAAAATTCTGAAGCTACATCGAAGCTGTGAAACTACATCGAAGTTGTGAAGCTACATCAAGGTCGAAGCTATGAAGTTGCATCAATGTTGATGCTGTGAAGTTGCATCAAGGTCGAAGCTGTGAAACTTCCAGGTTGAAGCTACTAAAGTTGCTAGACAGAAACTGCAATCCTAAAGTTGGGTCAAAGTTTTGAAGCTAGGGGTCGAAATTCTGGGTTAAAGTTGCATTTGAGAAGCTGGCACTTGGTAACTTTGGAAGAGATCATCTATCAGAAGGAAGAGCTGACTTGGTGGAGGGGGAAGGTATTTTGGTCTAGGATCTTGGTTTATCTCAATTTGAATCTACTGAAGAAAGAGTTATGACTGGGTTTTCCCTATAAAGGGGTTTTAGACCTAGATGAGTGCCTACATCTGGTATCCTTGATCTTCACATTTTTACTTTGATGATTGCTTGATGAAAGAACATACAGAAGTTAATAAGAACATAAGAATATCACAAGTAATTATAAATATAAGAAAATATTTCTTCTTTACCGATTTTCTAATATTATCAACATCCAAATCACAAGAGCAGACAACTAAGTCAGTCTACATATTTGAACCATTCAGAATGGAAACAACAAATTTATGTTCCAAGGAATACTGAAATTTGCAAAATCCAATCCTATGATAACGATGCATTACAAATTTCTAGTGATTGGAAGATCCCACAAAAGATTAATCTAGGATGGTCAAATCCATTCTCAATCTGACAATTTTGTTTATAACTCAGAGGATCATATCGTCTTGTACCAACGAAGATCAAAGTTCTGTGACGAGAAGATATTCGAAATGGAAAAAGAGATCAAAACCTTTCATTAGTAAGCTTTTAGGATAAAGCTTTTTTAAGAAGAAGACAATGTTATGAATATAATTTATATAAAAATAATAAAAATAATGTAAACAATAATAATAATAAATAATGATTACTTAACTAGTGATTAGTTAATGAAGAGGTATGTCCCTAAGCACATGATTGTTGATGAAGAGGTACCTGCCTAGGGAATATAAGCAGACCCTCACCCTCATTTGTAATCATCTCATCAATTCTTCTATAATATTTAATATACATTACTTGTCCTTCAATGGATGTCTTTGTCTTCGAAGGCTTTTGAAGATTATTTCACTGCTTATACACAGACCTTGTTCGTTACACCCGTGACCCAACATAGGGAGGATGAGAGCCAAGTGGCCCAAGAGGTTGATTCAAGAGGCCTAGGAGCGAGTTAAGACTCCCAACTCTACATCCAGGAAAAGCAAGAAACCACTGAGGTACACTGGATACATGGCATTGATGACTGAGTTGGTATACTCAGAGCCTTCTTGTTATGAGGAGGTAACCTCTCAACAGGTTTGGTGGGATGCCATGGTGGAGGAATATTCCTCCATCATGAAGAACAATGTCTGGGAGATTGTGCCACGCTTGGAGGGAAAATCAATGGAAGGATCATTCTAGTGTACAAGGTGAAGCATGGAGCAGATGGGAGTGTGGAGAAGTACAAGGCCAAGTTTGTGGCCAAGGGCTTCTCGCAGGTTGAAGGCATTGACTATGAGGAGATGGTTGCTCCAATGGCTCATTATTCATCCATTAGGATGATTTTGGCACTTGCAACTTAGATGGGGTGGAGGATCCACCAAATGGATGTGAAGGCAACATTCCTCAACAGGGCAGTTGAGGAAGAGATTTATATGGAGCAGCCAAAGGGGTTTGAGACTTTCAGCGAAGAGTCAGAGACACTCATGTTTGTTTGTTTGTTGAAGAGATCTCTTTATGAGCTCAAGAAGGCACCAAGAGCTTGGTACACTCGCATTGACAGCTACCTTTAAGGATTGGGCTTCACTACGAGTGACACAAATTCCAACTTGTACTACATCACAGTTGGAGAGCTTCCCCTAATTCTAGTGCTTTATGTTGACGAGCTTATCTTGACTGGAGCAAAGAGCTTGATCCAAGATTGCAAGGTAAATCTTACAAGAGAGGACATAGGGCTTATGCATTATTTCCTTGGGTTGGAGGTATGGTAGGGTGATGGGGGAATCTTCTTGGGGCAAGGGAAGTACACTACAGAGATTCTCAATTGGTTTCGTATGCAGGGTTGCAAGCCCATGACTTCGCCTCTAGTCACAAACTGGAGGAAGATGGACACTAGCAGAGCGGAGCAAGTAGATGCCACCTTGTACAGGCAGCTCATTGGGTCATTGATGTACTTAGTCAACACACAGCTTGACATATGTTTTGCAATGAACTAGTGAAGCCAATTCATGATGGAGCCTACCAAAGTTCACTAGGTTGCTACCAAGCATGTCTGAGGTATCTCAAAGTCACGAGAGATTATGGGTTATGGTACAGACAAGTTGATGGAGTGAGGCTTGAGGGCTTCACAGATGCAGATTAGGCAGGGATCTCCACAAATTGGAAGAGTACTTCAAGTTGTGTCTTCAACATTAGGTCAGCAGCTATTTCCTGCTCAGCAGGAAGTAGAGATCAGTTGCTCTTAGTTCAGCAGAGGTCAAGACTCAAGTACATGGTTGCCAACTTAGAAGCATGTGAAGCCATATGGATGAGGAAGTTGCTTGTGGGTCTTTTCAAGCAAGGGTTGGACCCCGTCGTGATTTACTATGACAATCAGAGTTGCATTAAGTTGTTTGAGAATCCAATTTTTCATTCCCGCTCCAAGCACATCGAGATCACGTACCACCATCTCAGGGATTATGTCTAGAAAGGGATAGTAAAGCTATTGTTCATTCCCACAGATGAGCAGGTTGTAGATATCTTGACGAGGTCCTTAATCAAAGGCAAGTTCGTGTTTTTCAAAGATAAGTTGGGAGTTGTACAAAATCCCTTCCTCGCCAAGAGGGTGTTGAAAATGTAGCAAAGTAAGGTCTTTTGGCTTGTGCCTTAGCTAGTAAAGACCTCGAATTGTCTTTCCCTAGGATGAATGCAAATTCATGAGATAAACTTCAGCGTGACGAGTTGATTTCTAGTTCATTGGAATGGTCGTCAGTAGATTGCATGTGTAGTGTTGGAGCTTCAGTTCATCCGGGATTCTTCTTCATTTAGACTACAGGATGAGGTGGCAGAGACAAGTCCAGTTAGGACGAATCAAGATTGGAGAGACAAGTTTAGTTAGGACAAGTTAAGTCTTCAGTTAACTCGGTTCACAACTAGAGGAAATCAAGTAGCAACTCAATCTAGTTAACTGAGAACTAGTCCAAGTGTAACTGAGACTTGCTCCAGTTAACTAGCAAAAGGAACTCATTGCACTTGTGCGAACAGAAATTTGAACTTGGCCTCCTTGCATGAATCAAAGATCTATTACGGCAAGAGAAGAAAGAAGGCACATATTGATGATTCACTGTTGTTGGTAGAGCGCATTGGTCGACGAGTGAAGATCAGAATTTGAAGAGTAGAAGTCGAGCCTAGTTTCAGCAAGAAACAATTGTGTGTACATGCCGAGATCAAGAGGCGGAGTCAAGAGCATCTTCTCAAGGACGAGAGCAGTGATCCAAGAGCATGCCGAGAGAAATTGTAGAGTTGAGATTAGTTTCTCAGAGGCTATTTGTTGGCTGCAATAGCAGCATACTTTGTTTGTAAAAGATCTATTTGCTCAAAGAAAAATCAATAAAAACCGACAACAAGGAAAGCAGGTTTTCCCATTTGGGTTTCCTGGGTAAAAAACACTAGTGTCAAATTTATGTGTGTACGTGTGTTTTTATCTCAACTATTTTCCACTGCATGTTGGATATTAAGAAGTTTTGTATCTTGGTGAAAGTTAAACTTGGTTTTAGTTTTCAATTACCTTGATTTTTCAATAAAATCATCTAAGTAGTTGCAAAGTTTCAAGAAAAATAACATATTGCTCCAATACCATATTAAACAATGAATACATGAGATGTGAAATATAAGATTTTTATTATGAATGGAATCGTCCAATACAATGAAGGTTGAATGGAGTCGCTCATTACAAGTTCAAGGACTTTTATGTTTTTCCAAGGCTATATTAAATGATATGATACATGAGATATGAAATATATAATTTTTGTATAAATAAATTTATGAGATACGAAATATATGTTGTTTATTATGAATAAAGTCATCCAATGTAATAAAGGTATAATATAAGATGTGATAAAGGTATGAAAATAGAAAGGTAGGAAGGAAATCCAAAGTTTGGAGCTAT
>APFE030063530.1:132787-179503 GCA_000404065.3 Pinus taeda
TTTGTGTTTTTTATAAGTTTATTCACATGTCAAGTATAGGTATTTGTTGGATATCGAATTAAATTCTGCATTGAATGAGTACTTACTTCGCAATTTTTTTAGTAGACCCACATCAAAACAAATTGAAAAATATGCAAAGCAAGTACTCATTGGATGCAGAATTTACTTCTACATCCAACACTTGACATGTAAGTAAACCTATAATAAAATAAGTTTAAAATACCAAAACGAAATCCAAAAATATTTACCCATGAAGATGACATCATCCTTTTGATTCTTTTTTTAATTAATTTTATTTTTATTTTTTTAAATTAATTTAATTATTACACTTTATTTTAAGATCCATTTTTAATTTGTCCACGGGGTCTTGGATAGACGGTGATCGGGTGCTTTGTTAAGGCACTCTCTGATGTGAAGTTACCGGTTCAATTCCCCGCTCCGATCAAGGTGATATATTGGACATGATGAAGATGTAGTCTCACCAAGCTTACAAAAAAAAGATCCATTTTTAATCTCGAAATTATCCTAATAGAGATCCCATTATTCATTAGGTAATAATTCTTTTACCTAATTTACCTTGATAAACTCTGATGATCAATATCAGCAAGACCAAAATAATGATTTTCTCAAATAAAAATAAGCAGAGCCAACATATGTTCTTCTTTGAAGGCAACATTCTTGAAGAAGTAAATGAATACAAGTACCTCGGGATTGATTTCAACAACAAGCTTAATTGGGAGCATTGCAGAAAGAAGAGAATTTTAGGAGGGTGGAAAGCATTATATGCTCTTCAAAACAGATGTCAAAAGGCAGAGTTATGGGATTGGAAAACAATTAAAGTGCTTTTTGGGCTCCTAGTTTGTCCATTGATATTATATGGGTGTGAATTGTGGGCTAGCAGCAGCCCTGTCTCAAAATGGAAGCAAATTGAGAAAATACAAAAAAGTTTAATCATGAGCAAGTTTAAAATAAAAAGTCCGGTTTCTTATGAGATAATGTTGAGTGAAACAGGAGCAACTTCCATCGAAGCAATTGCTATGGTGCGTCTCATAAGGTATCTTCAGAGAATTGAGCAAATGGGAGAAGGTAGATGGCCTAGAGTTATCTTCAATGAAGGAATGAGTGAAAGAAAGAAATCATGGATGAGACAAAACAACAAATGGATGCAAAAATGGAATATTTACCTCAATGCATGTCCCACAAATAGCAAGGATTTAAAGAGTTATGTTAGGGAGAAGTTTCGTAAGCATATATGGGGAAAAGTGTTGGGTAGAAAGAAGAAGTACTATGTTCAAGAATTCAACCCCATGTGTGATCTCCAACAAAAGAGTACATTGGGAGCTAGCATTCCATGGAGATCAAAGATTCTTATTGCTCAATTAAGAACTAACTCGCATCAACTACAGTGCGAAGCAGGTCAGTGGAAAAGACCTAAAGAAGCTTGGGAAGAGCGAGTGTGTACTTTTTGCACTTCTGGGGCAGTGTAATTGGAAAAACATTTCATTTTGGAATGTGATGCTTTCAGGGATATCAGAGACAGTTACAATAGTATGTTAACATCAGTTCCTTGGCATTGTCTTTTCAGTGAGCGGACTGTTAGAAGGTTGGGTCAGCTCATCATTAATTTGAATAATAAGACGATTGAACTGGAAAAGGCAAAACGCAGGGAAGCTAGTGGTCTCATAGACTATATCTAGTCTCGTGGATGTTAAAATTTCATCCATTCATCTTAAAATTACCTTGATAAACTATGATGATCACTTAATGTAACTTTTATTCATATCTAAAATAATTTTTTTAACTCATAGTATCGGAGTATTCAAATATTTCATTAAACTGGGACTCGTAATATTGGAGTGTTAAACTACAACAAAGAGAGTTTATACATGTTGCAAAGCCTACTGCAAGGAAGATGCGCAATTGGAAAATGGATATGAAACTGTCAAATATAGATATAACCAACAAGCACACAACCTTATAAACTCAGGATATTCACTGGTAACAAAAATGTATGCAACCACCCCAGAATGTTTTTGAAGATGCAACTGAGTCGTCCCTGCAATCTACAGAACAACTCACCCTCATTTCTCATTGTGTTCAACAAAAGAATCATTTTCTAGCTATATTTGAAAGTTCTAGGCATGGGATGTGCATACCAACTTCTCTGCTTGGAGTAGTAACATAAACTACAATGAACTTATCAACATCCACTACTGATGCCGGAGCCCAAGAACCAGTTGACTTTGAAGATAAATGCTCAGGCGTGCCAATTAAAGGATGAAGGAAGTTCAGAAAAAAGAGTAACAGTACAACACCTGCCACCATAATCTCAATGTGGAGACGAGATAAATGCTGCATAATGTTTCAGACTGGAAAAAGACACCACTGAAGAAATCTTAGAAACCCCACATGTTATAAGTATTATTTATACACATTTCAGTCTTATACTGCCCAGGAATCTGAAGCATTCTCTGACACGTACACATACAAAAATCCAACCAATGTCCAGCTCGGCATAAAAATGAATGGAATTACAAAAACATGTATAACTCTTATTGCAAGACTTCAATGTACCACTGATTCTCACATGCATTTATTAGTACCACCTCAACATATGTTTCATGCATTAAATGTCTGAAATTCAACCATGGGAAAAGGAACTTTCAATGGATGTTTCATGCATACAATGTCTGAAACCTAAGCATCACAAAAGGAATTTTCATTGTAAGTTCCATGCATTAAGTGTATGCCATTTAACCATAGAAAAAGGAATTTTGGCCAGATTGAAGTTTGAACGGGGCTTGGGACTAATGCAACATAAGTATCCATCGTGTCTTGAAACTTACTGAAACCTTAATTTGCTAATTATACTTTTTGATAGACATGAGATATCTTGGCAGACTAGAAAGATAATGGTCACATTCTTTGATATTCATTTAAAGAATATTGTATCATATCCATCGCAGCAAGCTTAAGGATTTAAATAGCCCACAATAGATCCTGCTTTTCTGATTATAGTTATCACAAATCAAGATCTCTTTTCAAAAATAAATTAGTTTGTTAGAAACCAAGATAACACTGAGAGGGGGTGAATCAGTTTTATATAATTTTTAACAATTATTTACCCAATCAAACGCATCCAATCATAAAACAAATGCACCAATCACGTAGAGCTTGAACACAGGATATTTATGTGGAAACCCATACAGGAGAAAACCACAAAACTTCTTTTGATTATAGTGCAAGCACCAACTTCAGTTTACATTAGATTTTGTTGGCACCAGCCTAATAGAGGCACCAAACCCAATTTCTTTGCAAGCATCCACTTGTTGGAGGCACCAACTTGCACTGTTTGCAGGCACCAACCCCCGATATGCAATCACCGACTTGCTTCATCCACTCAGATCTCTCTTTCGTTCATTTTCATACTCAAATTTGTGACTCTACAATTATGTTGGAATTGTAACTGGTTTGGTCTTCATAATTATCATTGTACTTGATGTATTTCATGTAAAAGCAAAAAGAAAAAGAAAAAAATATTATTACTATTATTTTCATTAGTCAAAGCATGATCTTCATGCTTGTAGGGTTATTTGAGTCAAAAGAAAATTTGTCATGAGTCAAACAAATGTACTTGAGTCAAATTCTCATTTAGACTTGTTGTATAAAATATATATATATATTTTGAGTCAAAAAGAGTCAATTAGTCATCCACATACCAAGTCGGCCTAGAAAGCCACCTATTCGACCTCCAAGACAGCTACAAATACAGTGCAATTCGACCTCACTTGGACATCAATTCATCACATTGATATTTGTGCCAAGAAAGAGAAAAAACCAACAAAATTCAAGACAAGAAAAGTGAAAGTCAAAGGAGAGAGAGCAAAGGTCAAAAGGAATGAAATTTTGCCCTATCTGTCAAATGTGCAAAATTTCATATCTACATGTTAGTTTTTGTAGCATCGGATGTGTTCTAGTCACGAAACTTGGTGGAAGGGCTAGAATACATGAGATTTCCATAACCCATAAATCGTTTCCGGAAATTCCACCAAGAGATGGCTTAATTAGATTATTAACCTATTTTATAATGTCTCCTAAGCCTAAACTTAAGAAAACTGGTTAATTAATCAGAATTAATCAAGTCAAGGTGAGAATTCTCTAGAAACTCAAACGAATCGGCAGGGAATTAATTTGGGCCCTTGATTAAGTTCTAATCTTGGCTACTGGTGCTCCAACAGACGATTATAAGAAGAATTCGATGGGTAGATGGAGATCACGCTTGTGGAGTTCGCTTTCCTTGGTAGTTCGATTTCCAGAGAGCAGCATTAGTTGTCGGAGAGATAGAGATCGAAGCAGCGATAGTGAGGTGCAGGGATAGTGAGGCCGGAGGACGCTTTCGAGATCCAGCGAGTTCATTGCAGAGAGTCAAAGATAGCCATAGTGAGGCTAACGCAGGGGCTACGCAAAAGCCTCTAATAGGCAGTTTAATTTGTAGATTCAGGGAGTCATTTCAAAGATCCGGAGGCAAAAGAATTTCACAGAGGTCGGGAGAAACATTTCTAGAGTTAGTGGCAAGCAGAAGAGGCAGCTCAATGTGAGATCCAGGTTGTACAAATTAGTGTCTGCGCAAAGCCCACACAGAGAGTGACGCAGGGCAATTCGTAGAGGGGTTTCATAGGCCGGTCTTTAGTGTCAGATTGCCTGTGGGGTGAGGAAAATTTCACTAGATTTTTGCCACTATTTTTTCTCTATAGGATTGCCAGATTCGGCATCTAGATTTATTGTACTTGGATTTTTCCCACTGCTGCATAATAATAATAAAACCCTCAGTTGTTGCACCAGTTTTCCCCAGTTGGGTTTTTCCGGGGACATTTGTCCAAAAACAACAGTGTCATGTTTTTTGTGTGTGTGCTAAATTTTCCCAGATTCCAGTGCTATTTTTATTCCGCAGTATTTGTTTGTGAAAATCACAGTGTGCATTATTTGGCATTTGTCGTAGCAAACTGTAAATAAATTGTTAAATAAATTCACAATTAGGAAAATAATTTCCAATTGTTGCAATAGATGAAATTTTCACATGGTATCAAAGCATGAGTGATCAGTCGGGAAGCTCAAAAGCGAAGAAGGGAATTTAGTTGTTCAGTGGGAACAGCAAGACGAAATTCCTAGAGGTTGCGCAATTCATTGACAGGTGGCTCAAATTGTTGGGGCAAAAATTCAATTTTTCAGCTACATGTTGGCAAAAAAGTCAAGTTGCCTGGGATAGTGATTCCAACAATCAAAGGGAGCAGCACGACAAATTTTTGGAGGTTGTGCAAAGCCAGAGCCAGGCTGATCAAGATACTTGGGGAAGTTCGATTTTTCAATGCAAGTTGGCAGAAAAATTCGGTATTCCAATTGAAGTGATTCCAGCGGGCGGACTATCAGTGGCTCATTTTTCACTGAGCAAATTTCTTGTGTGGGAACAGAGGGTTTTTGCAGCAGTTTGCTAGAGGAGAATCTATGTCGAGTGGAAGAGAAAAGCAAACACAAAGGGAAAATTTCTCTTAGGGGATCTCGAGTTTTAGAGATCTGATTTTTCCAACTGCAGATTGGCAATAGTTGTGAGAAAATCCTCTCACTCCAAAAGGGAGTGCGAGTAGCAGATCTAGCAGCCAAGCAAAGGGAAAGAGGGAGTTTTCAATTAGATCATAGATGGCCACAGTTTGGCTTAGACATGAAGACAGATTGAACGGTGCCTCCAATTATGTCATTTGGAAGGCCAGAATGTCCTTTCTCTTGATGAGCATGGTCTGAAAACCTATGCAGAAAATGTGGTGGCAGTACCAAGAGATAGTAGGGCACCAAATCCAGGAGGAGGAGCATGAGACTCCAATGTGCTAGATGGGCAGGGTCCAGCACATTTGCAACAAGGAGATCAGTCAAAACAATACCAGATTGTTGAGTAGGACCATACTTTTGCTACAAGGACCCATAGTATCATAGTACCAGGTTCAGTTTCAGCAAACACAACCAATCATTCAAATGATAGTTGCAAATCTAGTTGTCGTCAGTATACATGAGATAGTTGCAGAGATAGATGCAATGACATGGGCAGTGTGAATTGCCAAGTTGCCGTATGCAAGTGCAATTCCAGCTAGAAGATTATCAGCACAAAGCTACGCAGTCCAGTTTCCGGTGCAGGAGGACAATGCGAGTTGCCCGGAGGGAGCAAAGATATTTCCTATAGGGAGATCGAGACTCAGAGGGAGTCTAGTTTCAAAGGGAGCATCCCTATGGAAGCTAGTGCTTCAAGATCTGGGGAGATCAGACTCATGATTGCAGTAGTTGCAATAGCAGTGCAGTGATAGCAGCAAAGCAGTAGCAGCAAAAATATGAGTAGATCAGAGTTCAGGGTTGCAGAGGATGGGCAGGGTCCATTGAGGAGTCCTCCTCTTGGATCATCACCTGGCTATAAGGGCCCACAACATTTAGCAGAAGGATGGATCAGTGTCAGTTGATGCAGTCAGATTACCAAAGTGACAGTAGCAGACTAGTATCAGTAAGATGTTAAGGAGCGCAGTGTAGTATTGACAGCAGAGCCAGTGGCTCATTGCAGAGTTGGCAACAGCACAGATTCTTCAGTGACAGTGCAAAGGCTAGTAGTAGTCAGGACTCAGGAGACAGATGCATCATATTGAACACAATTGATTCAGTATTTTGGATGCTTCTCAGTTGCAATTGTTGCATGTTGATTTCTGGTAGCATCGAATGTGCTCTAAGCCTCAAATTTGCAGGGAGGCTAGGACACATGTATTCCACAATACCCAGAAATCGTTTTGGGAAATTCCACCAAGAGAAAGCTTTATTAAAATAATTAATTATTTTTAATGGGTGCCTAAGTCTAAACTTAGGAAATTAAAATAATTAAGGGGTATTAATCAAATAGAGGGTGAAACTTCTAGAAGAAGATAAGTATCAAGCCAAAATGATCTAAGTCGTTGATTAGAATCTACACTGGGTCGTTGATTCTCAACGAGAAGATTATAAGAGGAGGCTTGATGGGCATTTGGAAAACACATCGAGTGAGAGATCAAGAGATTGATTTCTGAAGAAAGCAACACAGCAGTTGCAAGAGAAGTGATCGAGGTGATTTCTTGCAGTGAGGGGAAGAGATAATTTTCTGGAGGAATTTTTCCTGATCCGAAGAGTGCAAGGCAGAGAGGCTGACGCAGAGCTACGCTGTAGCAGTGCAGAGCTACTAAGGGAATCCGAAATTCTGCTGAGGAACAGTGGGGATCAAGTGCTAGAGCCGAGGTGTGAGACCGAAAGGACAGAGGTTCGAAGTTCCCATCCAGCAGAGGATCAGAGGAGGTGCAATGCAATCCTAGCAGCAGTGACGCAATGACTGTGTGAGTGTCACATAGTACTGCGCAGAGACAGTGCAGAGGCTCATCTCCAGCGCAAATCAGTGCTGGATTTTCCAGTGACAGGGTGAGATCAGCTCACTATCTTTTTGTCCAGTTAAATCTCTGTATAGGATTGTCAGTTTGGGCATCCGAAGAATTGTACTTAGAAATTACTCCATAATAATACAAACCCTCAGTTGTTGCACTGGTTTTCCCACGTTGGGTTTTTCCGGAGACATTTGTCCAAAAATAACGATGTCAGGCGTTGTGTATTTCTTTCTTGCTCAATTTCTTGTTTCTACATTTAATTTAATTGGTGAAGGTTGCAGTGTATTAGTTTCGGTATTTGTCGTAGGATGCAGTAAATAATTTCTTCAGTAATTTAACAAATAGAAGAAACTTAATCAGTTAGTGCAGTGGAAATTTGGCCTTCCAAATTTTCACATGGTATGAGAGCTGCAAGTGAAGCAAGAGAGTTGAGTCGGAATAGCCCAGCGCTGAAGAGGAGGAGGGAAGTCAAAGTACTGCAAGGGCAACAAATCGAATCCCCAAAGGGATTGCGTAGTCCAGGCAAGGAGGGAAAAACTTTCGTGCGAAAATCTCTCTTTGAGTGAGTCGACAAAGAGAAAGATTTCCAAATTGAAGTTTGCCAATGTTAGAGGGAGCAGCACAGAGCAGTTTTCTAGTGAAACGCAGTTTTCTACAATAGTTGATGGGGCAGAAAAGCATCAGAGGGAAGAGGGAGACACTGTTGAGGGAATTTCTTCCTCAGAGAATTCCTAGCCAATGAATTCGATTTCTCTATTGTTGAGCAGTAGCATAGAGGAACAAATCTACTACTCCAGCAGGGAGTGCATAGGCTAGCCTAGTATTGCGCAAAGGAGAGAGGAGGCAGTTCGACATTTCGTTGGCAGAGATGGTAACTAGTGGGTTAAGAGATCAAGATCGGTTGGATGGTGCATCCAACTATGTGATCTAGAAGGTAAGGATCTCATGCCTTCTGGATGAGCACAATCTCAAAACCTATGTCGACAGTGTGGTAGTTGTACCCGCGCATCCAGATCCACTCAAAAAGTACAAGGCTAAACGATTGATCCACGACGGAGTGAGAGATCACATAGTATGTCACATTGTCGACAAGGATACTGCCCGGCAAATGTGGGAAGCATTGGCCACGCTATACGAAGGATCTTCCGAGCAGCAAAAGATGTACTTGGAGCAGAAGATGAGACCCACGCAGATGCAGAAGGGGGAAGACATTGATCTGTTCCTAACGACGCTTCAGGAAATCCGAGATTCGTTGGCAACTGTGAGATCAACACCTCAGCCTACCGAGATGATAAGGCTAGCCCTGAATTCAACTCCAGGAGAATGGAAAGTGTTTGTCCAAAGTATCCAAGGCAGAGAAATATTGTCGGATTGGGAAGGAATGTGGGCCGCTCTTAGGCAAGAAGAGATGAGGAGAGACTTAGTCAAGTGCAAACTTGATAGCAGCAGCAAAAGTGGGACGAAGCCCGAGGAGAAAGAGAATGCAGCCCTTGCATCTAAGGGGCAGTAGGAGCAGCAGAAGAAGAAAAATGTTTCGAAGATAAAGTGCTTCTGGTGTGGTGAATTTGGTCACTACACTACACAATGTCCTCCCAAGAAGAAGGACAAGGATGAGAAGCATGATCCGAAGGCTACATCCGCAAAAAATCGAGGAGGAGTTTGGTTGCCCAGATACCTCCAGGGGAGAGGTGGGGTGATCTAGTAATGTAGTTCGAAAGAACTGCAAATGGGCAGGATCCTTGAGGAATCCACCTCTCGAATCAATACCTTGCTATAGGAGCCCATATCAAAAGTAGCAGGATGGACCAGGGCTAGTTCATGCAGAGGAGTGTCGGAGTGACAGTTGCAGTGGCTAGGAGCACCAGAGACTGAGCAGCGTAGAGCAAGATTGGCAGCAGTGCAGTTGGCATAGTGCAGAGTCAGCAACACTGCAGAGGCTTCAAACGATCAGCGCAGAGACTAGCAACAGTCAGAACTTCAACAACAAATGCATCATGTTGAACACTTGTTCAACAATTTTGGATGCTTTTCCATTGTTGATGCAATAGCAACAGCAGTTGGAGAAGGTTGCAGTGCAGATGCAGTGTTGGCAGTGACAGTGCCAGCAGCAGCACAGATGCAGAACTTATGAGGGTTGTAGTACAGATGCAGTGTTGGCAGTGGCAAGGTCAGCAGCAGTACAGATGCATCATTTGCGCAGTGATTGGTGGTCAGTGATGTCAGACATCAGCAACGCAGAGGGAGATGTTATAGAGCAGGGTGATGCTTCGGCAGGTTGCATTACTAGAGCACATTCCTCGCTAAAAGAGAGTGTTGATTTCTGGTAGCATCAAATCTACTCTAAGACTCAAAAATTGTAGGGAGGCTAGGACACATGTATTCCACAACACCCAAAAATCGTTTTGGGAAACTCCACCCAGAGACAGTTTTATTAAAATAATTAATTATTTTTAATGGGTGCTTACGTCTAAACTTAGGAAATTAAAATAATTAAAGGGTATTAATCAAACCAAAGGTGAAACTTCTAGAAGAAGACGAGGATCAAGCCAAAATTATCTAAGCCATTGATTAAAATCTAATCTGGGTCGTTGATTCTCAATAAGAAGATTATAAGAGGAGGCTTGATGGGCATTTGGAAAACACATCGACTGAGAGATCAAGAGATTTATTTCTGAAGAGAGCAACGCAACAGTTGCCAGAGAAGTGATCGAGGTGATTTCTTGCAGTGAGGGGTAGAGATAATTTTTCGGAGGAAGTTTTCCTGATCCAAAGAGTGCAAGGCAAAGAGGACAGAAAGACGTCCAAAGAGGTTGACGCAGAGCCATGCAAAGCTACAATGTGGCAGCACAGAGCTTCAGAGGGACTCTGAAATTCTGCTGAGGAATAATCGGGATCAAGTGTCGGAGCCGGGATGTGAGACCGGAAGGACCGAGGGCCGAAGTTTCCAGCCAACAAAGGATCATAGGAGGTGCAGCGCAGTCCCAGCATCAATGACGTAGAGACTATGTGGGTGTGATGCAGTACTGCACAGAAGCTCATCTCCAACGCAAATCAGTCTCGATTTTCCAATGACAGGGTGAGATCAGCTCACTATCTTTTTGTCCAGTTAAATCTTTGTATAGGATTGCTAGTTTGGGCATCCGAAGAATTGTACTCTGAAATTACTGCATAATAATATAAACCCTCAGACGTTGCACCGATTTCCCACATTGGGTTTTTCTGGGGACATTTGTCCAAAAATAACGGTGGCATTCCCAGCACAGAGTTACACAGTCCAGTTTCCAGTACAGGAGGATAGTGCGAGTTGCCAAGAGGGAGCAGAGATATTTCTTATAGGGAGATCGAGACTCAAAGGGAGTCTAGTTTCAAAGGGAACATCCCTATGGAGGCTAGTGCTTCAGGATCTGGGGAGATCAGACTCAGGATTACAGTAGTTGTAGCAGCAGTGCAGCGATAGCAGCAAAGTAGTAGCATCAACAATATAAGTTGATCAGAGTTCAAGGTTGTAGAGGATGGGCATGGTCCATTGAGGAGTCCTCCTCTTGGATCATCACCTAGCTACAGGGGCCCATAGTATTTAGTAGCAAGATCAATCAGTGTCAGTTGACGCAAACAGATTACCAGAGTGACAGTAGCATACTAGTATCAATCAGATGCTGAGGAGCGCAGTGCAGTATTGACAACAAAGCAAGTGGCTCAGTGCAAAGTTGGCAGCAGCGCAAATTCTTCACTGACAGTGCAAAGGCTAGTAGCAGTCAGGACTGAGGAGACAGATGCATCAAATTAAACACAATTGATTCAGTATTTTGGATGCTTCTCAGTTGCAATTGTTTTATGTTGATTTCTAATAGCATCAGATGTGCTCTAAGCCTCAAAATTTGCAGGGAGGCTAGGACACATGTATTCCACAATACTCAAAAATCATTTTGGGAAATTCCACCTGGAGACAGCTTCATTAAAATAGTTAATTATTTTTAATGGGTGCCTAAGTCTAAACTTAGGAAATTAAAACAATTGAAGGGTATTAATCAAATTGAGGGTGAAACTTCTAGAAGAAGTTGAGGATCAAGTCAAAATGATCTAAGCCATTGATTCGAATCGAATCTCGGTTGTTGATTCTCAACGAGAAGATTATAAGAACAGGCTTGATGGGCATTTGGAAAACATGTCGAGTGAGAGATCAAGAGATCGATTTCTAAAGAGAGCAGCGCAACAGTTGCTGGAGAAGTGATCGAGGTGATTTCTTGCAGTGAGGGGCAGAGATCATTTTTCGGAGGAAGTTTTCCTGATCCGGAGAGTGCAAGGTAGAGAGGACAGAAAGACATCCAGAGAGGTTGATGCAGAGCTACGTTGTGGCAACGCAGAGCTTCAGAGTGAGTCCGAAATTCTGCTGAGGAACAGTGGGGACCAAGTGTTGGAGCCAAGGTGTGAGACTGAAAGGACAAAGGGCCGAAGTTTCCAGCCAGCAGAGGATCAGAGGAGGTGCAGTGCAGTCCAAGCAGCAATGATGCAGTGACTGCATGTGTGTGATGCAGTACTGCACAGAGACAGAGCAGAGGCTCATCTCCAGCACAGATCAGTGCCAGATTTTCCAGTGATAGGGTGAGATCAGCTCACTATCTTTTTGTCTAGTTAAATCTCTGTATAGGATTACTAGTTTGGGCATCTGAAGAATTGTACTCAGAAATTACTGCATAATAATCCAAACCCCAGTTGTTGCACCAGTTTTCCCACATTGGGTTTTTCTGGGGACATTTGTCCAAAAATAATGGTGTCATGTGTTGTGTATTTCTTCCTTGCACAGTTTCTTGTTTCCGCATTTAATTTAATTGGGAAAGGTTGCAGTGTATTAGTTTCGGTATTTGTTGTAGGATGCAATGAATAATTTGTTCGCTAATTTAACAAATAGAAGAAACTTAATCAATTACTATAGTAGAAATTTGGGCTTCCAGATTTTCACATCGCAGTTGCAACAACAACAAATCAGAGGGAGTTGTAGTGCAGATGCAATGTTGGCAACAGTACAGCAAGGTCAGCAGCAGCACGGATGCAACATCAGAGTTGCGCAGTGGTTGGTGGGTAGTACATCCAGACATCAGCAACATGACAGAGGATGATACAGAGACAGATTGTTATAGCAGCACTAGAACACGGTCCTCACTACGAGGGAGTGTTAGTTTTTGTAGCATCGAGTGTGTTCTAGTTATGGAACTTGGTGGAAGGGCTAGAATATATAAAATCTCCATAACCCAGAAATTGTTTCTGGAAATTCCACCTAGAGATGGCTTACTTAGATTATTAGTCTATTTTTTAATGTTTCCTAAGTCTAAACTTAGGAAAATTGGTTAATTAATCAAGATTAATTATTCAAGGTGAGAATTCTCTAGAAACTCACAAGGATCGACAAGGAATTAATTCGGGACCTTGATTAAGTTAAATCTTGGTCATTGGTGGAATTAATTTGGGACCATGATTAAGTTCTAATCTTGGTCGTTGGTGCTCCAATAGAAGATTATAAGAAGTTGATAGGTAGAAGGAGAACACACATGTGGGGTTCGATTTCCTTAGCATTTTGATTTCCAAAAAGCAGCAATAGTTGTAGGAGAGCCAAAGATCGAAGCAGAGACAGTGAGGGGTTGGGACAGTGAGGCTAGAGGAAGCTTTCCAGACCCAACGAGTGCATTGCAGAGAGGTAGATATAGCCACAGTGAGGTTGATGCAGAGGTTGCGCAGAAACCTCTAATAAGCAATTCAATTTGCAGATTCGGAAATTCATTTCAAAGATCTGGAGGCAGAAGAATTTCGTGGAGGTCGCGAGAAACGTTTCCAGAGTCAATGGAAAGCAGAAGAGGCATCTCAGTGAGATCCAAGTCGTACTAATTAGTGCCTGCGCAGAGCCCACGCAGAGGGTGATGTAGGGAAATTCGTAGAGGGGATTCAAAGGCCATTCTTCAATATCGGATTGCCTGTGGGGTGAGGAAAATTCCTCACAAGATTTTTGCCAATATTTTTTCTCTGTAGGATTGCCCAATTCGGCATCTAGATTTATTATACTCAAATTTTTCTCACTACTGCATAATAATAATAAAACCCTTAGTTGTTGCACCGTTTTTCACAAGTTAGGTTTTTTCGAGGACATTTGTCCAAAAATAATGGTGTCATATATTTTGTGTGTGTGCTAGATTTTCTCAAATTCCAACACTATTTTTCTTCCGCAATATTTGTTTGTGAAAATCACAATGTGAATTATTTGGTATCTGTCGTAGCAAACTGCAAGTAAATTGTTAAATAAATTAACAATTAGAAAAATAATTTCCATTTGTTGTGATAGATGAAATTTTCACACTATAGGGATGAAATTTTCAGAGTTAGACCAGATTTGAAGAGCGTTGACTTTGTTGATTTGACTTGGTTGAGGAAGGTTTGAAGGAGGGCTGACTTGGATCTTGTGGTATGTCTTGGTCTTGGTTTTTCGTCTTGGATATCTCACTTTGATATGATTCTATAAGAAGAGGATTTGTTTGGTTTTCCCCCTTGTGGGGTTTTGCCTTGGCTTGGAGCCTACATCTTTGTGTTTTTTTGTCTCTTGTGATCTTCATGCTTTGAATACTTTGGTAATTGCTTTGAATATTTTGGTAATTATCAAGTAAGAGGAATCAATCCTAATCTACTACCATATTCATTTCTCAACATGGTATCAGAGCAAAGGTGAAGGAAGGGCAGCTTGAGGATCACATTGTGTTGGCACATTTGACACTTCTACAACATTCATTCTCAAGGCACATTGGAGGACATCATTTGTTAAGGGCATAAGGAAGAAGACTCAAAGACCATTATTCACCCTTAAAGAAGAGTATTGTGGCAGCGATCTATCTCTTTCTCTCTATCATTGAAGACTCTTGTTCACTCATCATCCATCATTGAAGAAGTCATCATTGCAGCTTGAAGACATTATTGTAGCAATCATCCTTGAAGACATCACTACTACAAGCAACATCTTTGAATATTCTTGGAAGCATCATCATTCAAGCACTCCACTCCTTTGACAAGTACTTTACTATACTCCATCTCTCAATCTTTAAATCAAATTGCATCTTTTTGTAAGGAAGGCAACAAACTTGATGGAGCATTGAAATTCAAAGCTTGGAAGAAGAGAATTGATTTGGTTCTCATAGAAAATGAAGTTATTGATCACGTTCTAGGCAAAGTTCCAGAACCAGACAAGGACAAGACTCTAGAAGTGGCCAAGTACAATAAGGGAGAAATAAGGGCTCAAAGAATTCTCACTGAGTCTATCAAGGATCACCTTATCCCCTTTGTTGTAGATTTGACCACATCAAAAAAGGTCTATGACAAGTTGGTAAAATTATACTCTGTTAACACTATAGGTCAGAAAATATCCTTAAGGAATCAACTTTACAAAACAAGGTTATCAAAAGATTAATATTTGGCCCCATACCTTGTGAAAATCTCGAAATTGAAAGATCAACTTCAAGGGCTTGGATAAGTCATATCTGATTCTAAGTTAACTACTTGGGTACTCAATGCTCTAACTTCAGATTGGAGTAGTTTTCCTACTAGCATCTATTCAAAAAAAGATACTCTAACATTTGATGCACTGTGGGCTTTATGTGTTCTAGAAGAAACAAGATTGAAAGCCAAGGATGACATTGAACCCAACAATGAATAATCGCATGCTTTTGCTGCGAGATCAAAGCAGGGTTGCGAGGGAGCAACTCTCCCCCCTTTGAATTGCTCCCAGAGCGCGCTCCGAGTGGGAGCGAATCAGGATCATGCTCCCGAAATTCGCTCTTGTCGCGCTGCCGCGAAAACAAAAAATGCTCCTTGGTTTTTTCACAAAACTTTTGTCACAAAGATGTTCCAAATGGAAATTGTTTTCAAAGAAACAAGATTTTTTTAGTAGGGCAGCCTAATATTCAAGCTTATGGCCCTAGTATTGATATGCAATTCATGGTAATGTTAAATTCTTAAAGTAAAAGTGACATTCTCCTTTATCTTTCATTTTCATCATTTTACTTAAATTTTTAACATTACCATGAAATGTCTCAAGATGTTTGAGAGTGGTTGAACCTCATTGGATTTCATATGGAGAAAGTAGAATTTTAGATCTCACTCAAAATCTAATAGATTTGTCAGTTTTCAAGATTTCAAGATTGGGGGGATTGCAATGTTTCCATTGGATTTTGTCATGTGCTAGGGTATGGGACTCGTATTTAATCAAGAGCACCAAGCCCTGTATGTACCTTCATGTTAGTGACATTGGTTGTCGAACTCCTCTATCATGACCTTACTAAAAATGTACCCATCACTCAAACAAAATCTTGACTTGACATGCTACATTTTTTCTATCTTATGTTAATTGCGTAGAGGGTGATATTATTGACAAAGATCCCAAGATAGGCAATGATTTTGATGATATGTAGCTATTTGTCGTAGCATGATTTTTTTGGATGTTAGAGGTCATCCAAAGCCTATTTGTTGATGTATTTTCAGTTCAGAGATGGATTACACTCGATGTTATTTTGGTTATGTGCACCCTTACATGCTATATAAATGAGAATATGTAACTTGTGGACGTGGTTGATGAAGATTATAACCTATAGATGATTGATGTTATATGGTTTAATCCATGTTTTTGTGTTTTTTACATATAATTCATCATTCTACATGCTTTTATTGACATATATGCATCAAAATATATAAAAATATATATTATATAAAAATTCGCTCCCGACTCGAGAGCTTTTGAAAATGTCGCTTCCCACTCCCACTTCTGCTCCCACTCCCAAGTAAACTTGGATCAAAGAAGAAGTTTGGAAGATTTGGAAGATTTGAAACTTCTCAAAAATACAACAACAACAACAATTAGCCACGTGGAGACCGAGACATGTCCAAAGTACAATGCTTTGGTTGCAATGAATTTGGACATTATAAGAGAGACTGTCCTAAAGATCCCAGTAACAAGAAGAACAACAAAAGGAAAGAAAGAAGTGGAGCTCACATTGCAAAAGTGAAAGAATCTGAGAAGAAACCTAAGGTTGAAGACAACAAGGACCTTTACTATTAAAGAATCTGATGAATACTAGTTTTGCAAGCAATTTGTTAGAATAGCAGTTATAGTTACACTTAGAAGATTCTTGGGATTTGGAGACCTAGTAGAAGCAGTGAAAAAGTCTACATATTGCATCTCATCACAAAGAATTGAAGGCAGTCATCACATCATCTAGCAAGCTAGAATATAAGAGTTTGGGTCATCTAAAGTTGTCTACACATTATTTCATAGTCACAAGCATTCTACAACCGAAAGCAATTAGTTTCATCATGAAGATTTTGAAGCAGTCAAGAACTACAAGACTTACAATAGAAGCAAATCTATAGCAAAATCAAGGCCATTCCCAACATGATATTATAGCAAAAATCTATTCTACTAGAAGAACATGAAAGCAGAATTGAAGTAGTTTAGAAGTATGAAGATAGTCTAGAAGCAGCATAGAAGCATAAATGTAGCATTTCTCATCACAAAGAAGAAACTTCATCATTCATAGGTATTATCTTCAAAGAAGATTAAAAAAGCAGCTTAATGACAGCTTTGAAGGAAGTAATTATGACTTCAGAGGGAGATAGAAGCAGATAAAGACTTGAAGGATCTTACAATTTGGAGCTGCATTAACTGTTTTGGCAACTCTGATAATAAAGAACGATATCAATATTGTTTGGGATATGGCATGGCTTCCAAGAAGAATATATATTAGAGGGGAGAAAAGGCAGTGAATTGATATAAGAAGTCATGAGACAGTTTCTTGATCACTTGACAATATGATGGAATCGATATTAATTCAAAGGAAGTCCACCCACCTCGCCCAGAAAAAGGGAGCTATAATTGGTTTGGTAGGAAGTTGAAGAATTCTGATATTGTTGCACCAGCAGCTGATAAGTTCAATTCAGGAAAACATTGAGTTGACAGTACCGATGTTGATAGAGATACTATTGATGACTGGAAGCTAATATAATTTCTTGAGAGCAGAATCCTATATCGAAGAAAGGCTTGTGAAATTAATTGTGAAGAAGTTTGGCTCCATAAGATGTTTGATGAACTACTTGATGGCATGTTAAAGCTACATGAAGGTTAACAAAGATCCCGGAAGGTTGAAGCTCGTTATGATATGATGCAGTTAAGGAGCCCAGCAGCTACAACAGATCTCCACAGAAGAACATGTAGTCGATGCTTTGATGATTATTTTTTAGACAAGCTCAGGCTTGTGGTTGTTCTCCATGTTTGAGAGGGAGTAATGGTGGACATTGTATTCTCCATGTGCCGTGTACTATGGCCGGTACTAACAGTTGTAAGCCTAGTGAAGGTACTAGTAGGGAGGAATGGAGGTATCCACGATAGGAGTAGTCCCGAGGACCGATACTCTTTGAGGATAGGATATTCAAGATAAGAGTAGTCCTGAGGACCGATATTCTTTGAGCATGGGTGATATCCAAGATAAGAATAGTCTTGTAAGGACATACCTGCTGAATATTTGGATGGGGTATGTGCCTTGAGAGGCGGTGGTGGTGTCCAAATGAATGCCTCCTAACATTGTGCTCTGATCTAGTGGAGAATAGAGCTTGTTAGTCAAGGCCTTGTTATGTTTGACATTGTTGATTATGATAGTGATGATGCTTACCAATTTGAACTCTTTTTATGAGAATATTTCAATTTGAGAGTATCCTAGTATCCCATTGTGTCATTATGAATACCTCCCTAGTTAAGAGGCAGCGTTGGAATTGTTAAAAAAAAAAAAGTATTATTATTATTATCATTTTCAATAGTCAAAGCATGTTCTTCATGCTTGTAATGTTATTTGAGTCAAAAGAAAATTTGTCATGAGTCAAACAAATGTACTTGAGTCAAAGTCCCATTTGGACTTGTATGAAAAAAAATTATTTAGTTTGGTCAAAAAGAGTTAATTAGTTAGCCACATACCCAGTCGGCCCGGAAAGCCACCTATTCGACGCTCTGGACAGCTATAAATATAGTGCAATTAGACCTTAGTTGGACATCAATTCATCACTCGACATTTGTGCCAAGAAAGAGAAGAAAACCAATGGAAGTCAAGGGAGAGAGAGTGAAGGTCAAAAAGAGTGAAATTTTGCCCTAATGCGATCATAAGTGCCAAATTTCAGAGCTACTGAAGGGCCAAAAATTTCAGGGTTATTGCAGGGCCAAAAATTTCAGGGTTATTGCAGGGCCAAAATTTGCAGAGTTTGACCAGATTTGAAGAGCGTTGACTTTGTTGGATTTGACTTGGTTGAAGATGGTTTGAAGGAGGGCTAACTTGGATCTTATGGCGAGTCTAGTCTTTGTTTTTGGTCTTGGATATCTCACTTTGATCTGATTCTATAAGAAGAGGATTGGTTTGGGTTTTCCCCCTTGTGGGGTTTTTCCTTGGCTTGGAGCCTACATCTTTGTGTTCTTTTGTCTCTTGTGATCTTCATGTTTTGAATATTTTGGTAATTGATTGATGAAGAGAAGATAATATAAGTAATAAAAGGCTAAAAACATTCACAAGTAATTATCAAGTAAGAGGAATCAACCCTAATGTACTAGCATATTGATTTCTCAACAAATTAGACATCACTCTTTTATTTTCAAACAATGATGCAGATCTACACTATTTGTTTTCATATCAGCCTCAGCTTTCAACTAATTTGATCTCTTTGCCTCTGCACAATTCTAATTTCAAACTTAGCACCCAGATCTATACCAAGTGGCTCACAACATCTCCACCACTCCTTTGCCATGTTGCTCTCTTTTTTTCTTGATTTGAATAGATGTTCCTATTAGAAAATGTAACTATATTCGGTCTTCAATCATGTACAAGAGCCATTATGAAATGTACTTGTCAAAAGAATAAAGAAAAACAGAATTATTATTGTAACAACGACTTGTTAAAGCATGGGTTTCATGCTTGGGTCATCATTATATTAGTCAAAGTCCCCATTGTGGACATCTAGGATTAATATTGAGTTTATAGAGTCATTGTACATTCGAGGAGACCCTTCTTGGGCTTTCGAATCATATAAAAAGGTTTTGTATCAGCTCAAATATGAATTACGTACCCTCCACATCATGTCAGCCTAAGAGAGATCAGGTTGGCCTAAGAACCCTCATTCGACCCACAAGAAGCCTATATCTACAAGGAGGATGAAGTCATTTAGAGCATTCATTCTCAAGAAAGTTCGATATCTCTAGAAGAGCTAGAGAAGTGCAAAGTCTATTGCAGGGAAGAGGAAAGAAGTGTGAGTTTGGGGAAGTCTTTAGAGAAGAAGAAAATCAAACTTTTGATGCCTCTATCTGTTTCGTGGTCTGGATTGGGAGATCAAAGTCTCCTAAGATTTTGTTGTTGGTGGAAGCTGCTGCCTAGTCGAAGTTGCTAGAAGAGGTCAAAGATCTAGGAGGCTAACATGGTGTGTAGGGAAAAGTTTAGTCTTGGTCTAAGGTAAAGAGTCTCAAAGAATATTATTGAAAGGAAGAATTATCTTGATTGGGTTTTCCCCTCGAGGGGGGTTTTGCCCTGGCATGTGCCTATATCTTGTGTCTCTTGTTTTGTGATCTTCATACACATATAATATGGTAATTGCTTGACGAAAGATAAGATAATAAAGAAATAAAAGAAGCCAACACACTCACAAGTAATTATCAAGAAAGGAGAATCAAACCCTAATATAATATCTTTGATTTTCCAACATGGTATCAGAGCTAAGGTCAAGAGAAGTCGAAGATCATTTTGTTGGCATGGATTCTCCCTCTATGGTGAACTACATAAGATTGGGTTACAATAATGTTGGAAGCTAGATCAAGAAGGTCATCTACTATTTGTTCAAAAAGGTTAAGAGTCAAGGATTCCTGGCTTCCCTTACAGGTTCTCTTACTGATGACAATGCATGGATCATTGATAGTGGAGCATCGAGACACATGACATGTGAAAGCAAGCAACTTCACACACTATCAAAGGAGCCATCTTCTCATGCAGTGGAATTGGGTGACAACAAAAACTATGATGTTAGAGGCCTAGGATCAACATCATTGAAGTTGGAAAATGGATCGAAGTTGCATCTCAACAACATTCTCTATGTTCCAGGTTTGAAAAAGAATTTACTCTCTATTTCTTGTTTAGAAGATAAAGGAGAAAGGATTGTTTTTGTTGATGGAAAAGTATTGGTTTGGGGAAAAGCCTCTAGCATTGACAAGGCTAGGGTTATTGGAGTTCGTGAAGGAAGCCTTTACCGAGTTATCACACCATCTCCTCAAGCTTTGGTTCATATGGAAATAAGTCCCATTGAACTATGGCATTGAAGGTATGGCCATCTTCATTATAGGGGCATCCCTGTTGAAGGAAATGTAACTAGGTTCAGTCTTCATAAATGTACTTTTGATATTTGTACTTAGTCAAGAAAAGAAATATTATTTTTATAATATATATCGATGAGTTTCTTGCTCATTGAAATAGGTCTAGCAAATGTTAAGTGCTATATGTGAGTCAAACAGTGAAAAGGAAATGTTGAAGGCCTGAAGGGCATGTTACACCATGTATGATTATGTATTAGGGTCAAGAGAATACCTCCAAGCAAATTCAAGTCTCCTCATATGCAAAGGTGTTAAAATTGGCAACTAGGGCCAAACTTCACATGGGTCATCTTATTTATGACAGCTGATATTTTTCTTGGATTCCTCTCTCCGAGAGGTATAGGATTGATCTAAAGATCATCCGATTTTGACATGAACAAATGAAGATATGAATTTATTTATATTATGGACGAATTGTCAAGGTCGGCCATCAATCTCATGCAGGCTCAGAAGCCCAACAGTCATGTCTATTCATCCTCAACGCTTGCCAATAAATTCATGATGCCTCATCTTCATTTAGTCATCACTCATTTCACTCAGATCTCTCTCTCTCCTCATCTGATTTGGTATGCATTTCTGGGTAGTCTTCTCGCTCACACGTGCAAAGGAAAGAAGGATAGAATTTTGTTTGCTGCGTTGACCGAGCTACTGGGAGGTTGCTTGACTATGTTGACTTGATGCGTTGACCTGTTTTGACTTCGATTTGGGTGAGGAATCTTTGTCCTAGCAAGCTGCAAATCTGGGCACAAAAATCGAGGCAATATGACCTCTGTTTTGACCAGCGTCGACCATACTAGGGCTGGCCACAAGGTTGACTTTCATTGACCAATTTTGACTGGACTTTTTCATACTGTTTTGGGCTAATTAGACTTACTATTGGAGGCCGAAGTTGATTGGGTTTGACTTTTGTGGTTAGGGCTCTTTTTGTTGTCATAAATTATCAAATTTGTAAATTGTACTATCACTCTCTCTGTTGAACTATTGAAGAATATAAGAATAATTGATCAAGGGTTTCCCCACATTCGGGTTTGTCCCTGGCTGGTGCCACATCTTGTGTCCTCTTGTCTTGGCTTGTCTCCTACTGTTTATGTTTATGTTCTATCTGCATTTACTATCATGTTGATGTGATTGCTAATCTGGATATTGATATTGGGCTAATAAAGAAATTGAAGTAAAATTGCTCTAAAGCATAGAACATGCCATTGTTGCCTAAAATTAACATGGTATCAAAGTTGAGGTGAAGACAAAGCCCAAGCAAGAGTGAAAGTGCAATCACTAAAGACAGTTGGACAAGGACAAAAGGCTCAATGCGTTCCTCATCCCACTTCCCGACTGAACACAAGCTCCATGATAAATCTGACAATCATGGATGGAAGATGTCTCTCGATTTGACCTTCGAAGAACAAGAAGTGATGAATTATGTGAAGGGTAAAATCCCTGAGCCTCCTTCAAATGCACTGGCTGCTGCGAAGACCAAGTACAATAGGGCTAAGGTCAAAGAAAAGAAGATTATTAGAGATTCCATTGACAAGTGTCTAGTGGCCTACATCTCCGAATTGAAGACCTCCAAGGAGATCTACAACAGGTTGATCAGCTTGTTCAAGGTTAGTAATGCTAATCAAATTTTATTTCTCAAAAATAAGTTGAAGGATATTAAGAAGGGCAAGGACGAGGATATTCAATCCTACTTCTTAAGGATTACTGAGATCAAGAATGATCTACTTTCGATTGGAGAAGTCATTCCTGACAGGGAACTTACTCTCACCACCCTTGGAGGACTCTCACCTGAGTGGTATGTATTTCGAACCACCATACTCAACAATGATCGAATTCTGGGGTTTGAAGAATGTCGAGATGCATTCAAGAAGAAACAAGAATGGTGGAGAAACAAATGCCTTCTAATCGAAGCAACCCCACTGCATTCTCCGCTCATGCCAAAAGGAGAAATAATGCAGGGTCTAAAGGTCATTTCAATGGAAAGCCTGGATCTAAGGGAGGAAGGAAGGGCAGGTGCTTTGTTTGCAATAAGTTTGGCCACTATGCAAGGGAGTGTCCAAATAGAAGGGACACATCGCATGATGATGATCATAATCATTCCAGGGGCAACTTCAACAACAACGATCAAAGGAATGGCAGGTCCAATGGCAAAGGAAAAAGGAATGTTGGACATCAAGGAAATGGTTGTCCCTCCAATAAATCAAGGAACTCCAGGTATGAAAAACCAAATGTTGTTAACATTAAGAAAAAGGAGTACTATCTTATATCGACCCTCTCCACTGCCTCTCCTCCGGACACTTTGGGAAATTGGTTGATTGATAGTGGTGCCTCAAGGCACTTCATCGTATAGAAGGAAGCCCTCTCTTATTTGATAGAAAATGAGACAAATTTGGAGATCATCGTTGGAGACGATGCCACATATCCCGTGAACGGAGTAGGGAATGTTATCCTTAAATTGAATCAAGGTAACACTATTCATTTGCAAGAAGTACCATATGTACCTGATCTGAAGAAGAACCTGGTGTCCATTTCAACCATGGAGGATAAATGATTCAAGGTGGCATTTATTGATGGAAAGGTATGTGTTTGGAAAAGAAATTTTAAAGATGCTTTTACTCTTGGGTTCAGGGTTGACACTTTGTATCAAGTTGGAGGAAGTCCATTGGGAGCCATGTCTTGTGACACATCTCTACTATCTGAATGATGGCACTGGAAGTTTGCCCATCCTCATTATAAGGCCCTACTCGATGTGAGACAAATGGTGACAGGTATGCTCGAGTTCAAAGTAGAGCATGAAGGTGTATGTTTGGGATGTGCCGAAGGAAAAATTACAAGGGGACCATTCCCCTCAAGTAATAGCAAGACTACAGATATATTGTAATTGATCCACTCCGACATATGTGGTATGATGCCCGTAAACTCTTTGGGAGGATACTTATATTATCTCACCTTTACAAATGATTATTCTCGCATGACCCGGATCTACTTCTTGAAGAAGAGGGATGAAGTGTTCACCTGGTTCTGACATTTAAAAGCCTTGATTGAAAACCAATCCGAGAAGAAAACCAAGATATTGAGGACTGATAATGGGACCGAATACGAATCCAATGAATTCCATGATTATTGTAGTGAAGCTGGCATTAAGAGGTAGACTACAACGCCATACACTACTAAGCATAATGGTGTGGCTGAAAGGAAATCGCTCTATTGTAGAAGCTGTTCGTGCCATGCTTCATGATCAAGGCCTTCCAAAGTTCCAATGGGCTAAAGCTGCAAATACCGCCTTGTATGTTCAAAACTGATGCCCTCATCAAGCATTGGATTCCAAGACTCCCGAAGAAATGTTCGTTGGTAAGAAATCTGATGTCTCTCATTTTTAGATTTTTTGGAAGTCCCGTATATTTTCATGTGCCGAAAGAGAAAAGAAGCAAATTGGGTGCATCTGGGAAGAAATGAATCTTTGTGGGGTATTGTGAAAATTCTAAGGGATATAGAATTTATGTGGTTGGTCAAAACGAAGTTGAGATAAGTCATGATGTCACCTTCGACGAAGATATGGCCCTCAGGAAGATCAACAACCTTCCTATCCTAAGGAAGGACAAAGAAGTTGACACTGGAAATCAGGGTGACGAAACGATGCTTGATGTTGATGAACCTATGGATCCTATTGATCCTCCTCCTCCAAAAGGAGACCCTCATGGCTTAGGGAGACTCTCGAAGATGCCGAGAGACACATTGGCCAAGGGGGACTTTCCCTGAAAGCAAGAAGCCAAACAAGTATCAAGGATATTTGATCGCCATGAGCATTATCATTCAAAATGATAGTACTTCTTGTGGTATTTCTTGGAGCGATGAGCAACCATAGGGTGAGTGGTTCAACCTTCCCCTAGTGGTTTGCTTTATACAGGGTGAGTGGTTCAACCTTCCCTTGTGACACCCCTTGGCGACATGTAGATAGGATGAGTGGTTCATCCTTCTCCTGCTGAGACATCCTAGCCATGCAGTCTAGGACTCATGGGAAGTACCTCTCATCTGACCAATGAGTAGGGAAATGAGGATAGGGACCATAGTACTACCGATGGACACATCGTGTACTACCTTACTCCCTATGCTAGGATGACTGATATTGATATGGGATCAATTGGAATTGACTTCGGGTCAGTAAGAGTGGTATGATACACTCTCTTTTGATTAGAATTGACTTCGGGTCAGTAAGAGTGGTATGAGACACTCTCTTTTGATTGGGACTGACTTCGGGTCAGTAGAGAATGATATGATACATTCTCGATCACTTCTTCTTCTTCATAGTTCAGCAGAGCAGAGCAGTGCATTGATGGCAGAGATTGTACAAATTGGCAGATGGAGTTCTCCTTAGTTGAGAGGGAGTGTTAAAATTGGCAACTTGGGCCAATTTTCACATGGGTCATCTTATTTATGACAACTGATATTTTTCTTGGATTCCTCTCTCCGAGAGGTGTAGGATTGATCTAAAGATCATCCAATTCTGACATGTACAACTGAAGTTATGAATTTATTTTGATTATGGCCAAATTGTCAAGGTCGGCAAGCAAACTTATGTAGGCTCAAAAGCCCAACAATCACATCTATTGATCCTCAACGTTGCATATAAATAGAAGGTGACTTAGCCTCATTTGGATACACTCAATCTTCACACTTCTCTCTCTCTCTACACATTGATTGGGTACGGATTTCTGGGCCTCTCTCTCTCATGTTCGAAATTTCAAGAGGCCGAAATTTCAGGAGAGTGAAATTTCAGGATGTCAAAATTTCAGGAGAGTGAAATTTCAGGAGACCAAATTTCTGGACAGTTTGACTAGCATTGACTGTAGCTAGGGATGATGTAGATGGGCTATGTCTGGGCTGAATTTGACTGTTTTGAGCGCTGTTTTATCTTGCTGTCTGGAGGCCGAAGTTGACTGAAGTTGACCGATTTGCTGATGGTCAAATCTGCTTTGTTGACCAACGTTGACTTTTTTGGTTAGGGCTCTCTTGCTGCTGTTATAAATTATCAGATTTGTAAATTGTACTATCTCTCTCTGCTGAACTATTGAAGACTAAAAGAAGATTTGATCAAGGGTTTCCCCACATTGGGGTTTATCCCTAGCTGGTGCCCCATCTTGTGTCCTCTTGTCATGGCTTGTCTTCCACTGTTTATGTTTATGTTCTATCTGCATTTTACTATCATGTTGATGTGATTGCTAATCTGAATATTGATACTGGGCTAATAAAGAAATTGAAGTAAAATTGCTCTAAAGCATAGAACATACCATTGTTCCTAAAATTAACATTACGATCTGAGAAACTCTGCAAGCGGGGAGCCAATGTTACAACCTTGGGAACTCTGCTAGTGGGGAGCCAATGCTATAACCCATGAAACTCTGCTAGCGGGGAGCCAGTGCTACGACCCAAGAAACTCTGCTAGCGGGGAGCCAGTGCTACGACCCGGGAAACTCTGCTAGTGGGGAGCCAATGCTACAACCCATGAAACTTTGCCAGCAGGGGGCCAATGCTACAACCCGAGAAACTCTGCTAATTTTTTCCCAACATGACCCTTTAAGAGTCGGTGGTAGAACACTTGTGTCTCTAGCTTGAGCGGGATTCCACTTACCATAAATAGTAAGGATCGAGCCTAACTCAAGCAGCCAACACCCATTGGCTAGATGGATGGGAAAGATAGATGCCAACTATGGTATACTCTGCATAGACCAAGATAGTGGAGCAACATCTATGACCCTATGGGTAACATACAGGGGTGATACCCTATCGTCTACAAATCCCTTAAGCCCAGGAGCCCTACATCTCAATTCCTCACCCTGGGAGCTCAAGGGAAGAGTCGGCTCAGTGTTTTTGGTTAGCTCGGACCCTTGTTTGGAAGGGCCACATCAACCCATGCTACAATCTGCTCATCAATCGAAGTATGACGAAATTCGGTGTATCCATATACTCATATCTTTGTAAGTATATCTCAGTCGACAATCTTTCTTATGCTTAATCACCGGAGGCCCGCGACCTGTTAAGAATAGATCGTCAATATATAAAGTCAAAGTTAAATTCATACCTTGGACCAGTTTGCTTCTTGAGATATTAAGCTTCACCAAGTAATTATTAATACGGGCATAGGCTCGGGGTGCTTGCTTCAAACTGCTGATGAGAGACTTCCTGTCCTGTACATCAAACCTTTGAGATTGACCGATACATACTTCCTCCTTGTAGCTTTCAAAGGTAATGTTTCAAACATCTTTCTTCATAATTGATTCTTCACCATAACTTTTGCATATGGACTTCGATCGAGGTGATTCTTGTGCTGTTGGATAGGTTTTGTGTGTAGAATAGGAAAAAGGCGTGGCGCTAAAGTGGCAAAGTTTTACCCACCAAAAAACATCGTTTGATGCCTCAAAGTGCTCTTGGTAGGTTTCAAACCCCAATTTGCCAAACTGGGTCCCATCCGTAAAAATGGTCCTGACTCCTGTGAGCTTATTCCTCCACTTCTTCCAATCTGAAAGCATCAAGATGGATGTAAAACAATATAAAGATCCAATCTGAATCACCATATTAGGGAAATGATATTTTCTTTGATGGAAGCTTTGTTGAGTTCCCTAAAATCTACACACATCCTTATTTGATCTGTCTACTTTCTCACCACCATGGGCTTAGATAACCATGAGGTGTGTCTTGCTGGGGCAGTGATACTAGCACTGAGTAGCTTTCCTATCTCTTGCTTAACTAAGGGTGCCAACTTTGGAAGTTTGGACTGATCTGTTTAAGCTTTTATCGGAATGGCTAGGCACCTTCTATCAAGGGAATAATGTGCTGTATGATATCACCTTGGAAGGCCTTAAGGTGATCATATGACCAAGTAATTCCTTTTCTGATCTTAATCATCATCGGATACATTGGTCTCCTCATGCTCATCAGGCTTGTTTGTTTATTTCTTTTCTTTGAAAGAATAATCCCTATTGGAACTTGCTTTCAAAGGAACCAATCCTATAGGGATTTTGTTGGTTGGAAACTCTTATATGGAATCTTCTTCCCTCTAGTTAATCATATTTTTCTCAAATTTATAGGTGTTGTTGGGAACTGAGCTATTTGCGAATCATCTTCAAACATCTGCCAGTTCTCAACATTGTCTAGAATTGAAGGTCAATGAATAGTTCCAATCTGGCCACCTTTCTCAAATTTTGGGCCTGATTGGGGTAATGAAGTTGAAACTGCCAAAGCATTTGCTTGTGGGTTCACAGACTCAGGTACAACCTCTAACCCCAAGGCATCAAAATATTATGTTGCCGACAATATCTTCTTCCCTCTAGTTAATCATATTTTTCTCAAATCTATCGGTGTTGTTGGGGAGCCGAGCTATTTGCGAATCATCTTCAAACATCTGCCAGTTCTCAACATTGTCTAGAATTGAAGGTCCATGAATAGTTCCAATCTTGCCACCTTTCTCAAATTTTGGGCATGATTGGGGTAATGAAGTTGAAACTGCCAAAGCATTTGCTTGTGGGTTCACAGACTTAGGTACAATCTCTAACCCCAAGGCATCAGAATATTATGTTGCTGACAATATTGCCTGTATTTTATCTTTTAACCTTTAATTCTTGCAAGCATGCAACCCTTTCACTTGGCAAACAATAAGGTCAGAATCACCTGTTACTTTTAACAATTTAATTCCTAGGTCGTTGGTCACATGCAAACCAAGCAAAAGTGCTTCTTACTCAAGAACGTTGTTAGTAGCTTCAAATTCCAATCTATTAGAAGAACAGATAAACTCTTTATCAGGAGAAGTTAACATTATACCTGCCCCAATATCTTGTTTAGAACTTGTACCATCGAAGTTCATCTTCCACACTTTGTCAACATCTGTCCTTGGTTTTGACGTATTGGTAAACATCATGTACAATCCCGTACTTTCTTCCAAACAAGTGAGGCTGTTTTCAGGTTTCCTTGGATCTATGGTTTGGCCTAAAAGTTTCTCTGTATAATGTGATAGTCTTGTCAAATGGAGTTGAGAAGGTAGCATATGAAATGTCCAACTAAATATATCCCCCAACATCCGAAGCCCATTTTCTTGGCAACAACATTCTCCAAGCTATGGGAATATCCAACACCATTATATCCATATTGAGGAAAACATCTGGATGAGCTGTTAAGTGAACTTGGGGATCCTCGATTTAACCAGTTGCGGGAACTTCCTGAGAATCAAATGCACATACCTTGTGATATGGCCTTGAAGTCCTTAATCCCATTTTGTTCGCTACTTCAAGTGCCATCACATTCATGGCGGCTGCAGAATCAAGATTGCAATTATGTAGAATCCAATCTGTCACCACTAATGAAATGAAGAAAGGCCCATGCAAAGGATCTTTTGAATGATGATAAGAGGATAAAAGGAGAATCTTCTTCTATATCATTAGCTGATCTGTGAGCTTCTGAAACCTCAAATCCTAGTGCCTGTCCAGTCTACTTAATGATAGGAAACTTCACAAGTTCTACTAAAGGCATTTGAACCTTTCCATTCGTTGCCCAACCTGTGATATCAAACTCTGAACATTCTAATGAAGATGTTTCTGGAGGACTTTGCACCTTCTTAGGAACTTCACTGTGACTTTTCTTTGGAGGAGATGGTTCTTCCTAACTTAGACATGATGTATTCTTGTTTCTCCTGCTTAAGTCACATCCTTGAACTTGGCTTCCAACATATTCAGAATTTCCTTTGGGGATGGCATTTCTCCACAAATTTGTAACTGTATCAACTGGCTGAGGATCAACCTGCTGCATGCCATCGCTGAGCATCATATTGCATGTATTGGTGAAACCAGTAAAATACGAGTCTCCCTCCTTGAGACTTTGTGCTACAACACAGGTTGCTCCCAAATGGAAACCCTGACAAGGCTCACACTAATGAATGTAGGGCTGCTCAACTATATTGGTTATCTTAGGATTATTTGGAGGCCCTCTGAGGCTTGAATGGAACCTTGTACTTACCCCTCTAGAAATTATTTGTTGGCCGCTTTCCAACTTCACAATCCTTTCTTGTAACATTGCTTGATTCTGATCCATCTTTAATTGCATCTTCTTGAACTCTTCTGCAATGAAGGTCTTAAGATCTGATGGAGGCACTGCCGAAGTTGATGTCTTTGGATTTTGCTTGAAGTCAGATCTTCCTCTGGTTAGCATATCTCTAGCATTTCGGATAATGTCAAATTGTCATCAATGCTTTTAGCATTTGTTTTGGCCTCGGCTAGAGAATTTGGATTTGACTGATTCAAGAAGACGTTGAAAGTCCCGTGAAAGGGATTTAGATAATAAGTTAAATGGCATGATTTATAGGCTGATGAGTTTGTGGAAATTTCTGCACAACCTTGTCAAATCTATCATTAAATTCATCAATACTTCCATTTTCTTTTCTCTTAATATTAGGCAATGCATTTAGTAGAAATATACCATCTTTATTAGAACTCCATCTATTAATAAAAGTATCACACAATCCTTCAACAATGTTAATGATATTATCAAACAAACTTTCAAACCATCTAGAAGCATGTTTAAACATTGCAAAACAAAACATTTAAACAAAACATTAACATGTTCAATTCTTAATGATCTCATGCTGTGCACAAATTCATCTCAAAACCGCTTTGCTCCCTTCCTATGATCACCACTAAATGTGGGGGCATCATGAGGTTGCTTGGAATGTCAGTGAAGTCAAAAGGTTTGGAAGCATCTGTAATTATGGAGCAACTATTAGTCCTGGATTAGGTTCAACAAATAAATCTGTTAGAGCAAGTAATGACTTAAAGCAACCAAGTCGATTCTCTTTCGTAGCCTTTATCTTATTCTTTCTTCTCTGATAGTATAATTCAAGCTTAGGGATATATAAGTTCTAACCTTGGGGGTTTGATCTTGTACTGTACCTCTTTGAAGTAGATGATCTAGGTTGAGTCTCTAGATGAGATCCTACAATTTAGTGTAAACAGGAGAAACTCACCAAAGTACATACAAATGAAATCTTATCAAGGTGGGTTGTTTTTTTTCAACTTGGGTAGATGAGCTTTCTCCTTGGCAACAATGCCAAAAGAGTTACCACATGGATTGGTGGCCTTGCAAAGATTTGACAAGATGCTAGAACAACACCTCATAGGATGTGTGGACATTGCCACCTCGACATGAGTCCCCATTATTGAGGCCAATTCCTAAAATGCCATGGGATACTTCCCTACGCAAATGAAACACAGCACCTAAAGATCAGTGGACAAGTGCATATAAATCTCTATTGGGTGATGGGGTCTAGGAGGTAGTTTAAATGATTCTCAATCTGAAAATGATATTCTATAGCAGAAAATAGCAGACCAACAATCAAAACACTCAATAAAACAATGAATAAGGCCTTGAAAATGCACCAAATTGAGTGTAAGACAACCCTTACCAATTAGGAGTTGATTACCATTGATTATGCCTTCAGTATATGATTGTAAACAATTCTTTTGCTTGCTGCTTTGGACCTGTAAGTTTGACTTTCTGTAGAAAAATGTAGGACCTGTTACTAGTTAGTGTCCTTTAAAACCTAGTAATTGCTTTGTAATTTTCTAAATGTGCAACCAAAATTATAAATAACTGATATTCTAGAAACTTAAATTACAAATACACCGAGTTTTCTAACATAGCATGCACAATGGAAATTAAATAGAATTGAAGACAAAAACACATTCAAACACATAAGACACTAGAAATACCCAGGAAACCCCAACTTTGAGGGAACCTGCAAACTGTGTGTGTTTTCTGTTATCTCCACAAAAGGTTATCTTCAGAAAATTTAATAGCAAGGGAACACTGCCCTTTCACAATAAAAAACCATTGATCAGCTCCCTAGGGAAAATTGAAACACGTTCTTGCGCATTCGCTCTGCTGTAAGACTGTGCAGTATGGCCTTCTTGCGCCTTGTATGCGCTCTACGGACACACAACTTGACCTCTCTACGCCCTTGTGTGAACTGTATGGCTGCGCTGAAGCTGACTGAGTAAGGGCTATTCAACCCTCTCTCTTTCACTCCTTGGTTGCTGAATCCCTCTTGTTTGCTGAAACCCTAGTATGCTTTTCTTGAGATAATACACACTCTAGGGCGTACTTGTCTTGCCCCAAGAAGATCTCCATATCTCCAAACTTCCTGCCCAAGGAAATAGTGCATCAATCCCATATCTTTCATCTCAAACTTGCCTACAAGATCTCTCTTGCACTCCTGGATGAGCTTATGTGCCTCTGTCAAAATCAGATTGTACACATGTAATGCCGGAATGAGTGGCTCACCTCCAACAACAATGTAGTAGACGTTGGGGTTCACTTCACTCTTAGTGAAGCCCTATCCTTGAAGGTAGTTGTCAATACGAGCATACCATCACTGTGGAGCATTTTCCAGCCCCATGCTTGATCTTGTAGACCCAGTGAGAGCCCACCACAGATTTGCCTAGTGAGAGCCCACCACAGATTTGCCATCTGGCCTCGACACTACCTCCCAAACATCATTCTTCATGGTGGAGGCATACTCCTCCACCATGGCATCTCTCCACACTTGCGGAGTGGCTGCCTTTTGATAGCTGGAATGCTTGACATCCAATAACTCTGTCATGAGTGCCATATACCTTGTGTACCTCTGTGGCTGTTTGCTTTGTTGAACTGATGTACTAGGAGCACCAACTCCCTCCTATGCCTCCTAGATCAACTACTCTACCCATCTCACTCTCCATCTCCCTATGGCCTAAGTGGACTCCACTTTCTCCTCTAATTGTGCGTTCCTCTCGTCCTCATGCTGCTCGACATGCCCATCAATATGCATAGTTGTAGTTTGAGGTGCTAGCTGAGCCTCCTACTTGGGAGCTTGTTGCTCCTCCTCCTGAACTGTAGCCTACTCACACTTTAAGGACTTCCTCAAACTTCACATCTCTCTTGATGAATTTTTTCTTGAGTGCTGGTACATATACCTTGTATGCCTTAGTTGTCTCACTGTAGCCCACAAAGACGCCCTTCTTTGTTGTGGGCTCCAACTTCGACCTTTTCTCTGCTGGTACATGGTAGTACACCAAGATGCCAAATATCCAGAAATGTGACACATCTGGTCTCTTGTTTGTAAGGACCTCCTTTGGTGTAACATGCCCCAACACCCTGTGTGGGCATTGATTCTGCTAGAAAACTGCTGTATTGCATGCCTCATCCTAAAGAAACTTGGGCAACCCTTGGTTATGTAACACGGCATTGGCTGCTCTAACTATGGCCCTGTTTTTGTGCTCTGCCACCCCATTGTGCTAAGGATTATATGGTGTGGTCAACTCCTTTGTAATGCCCTCCTTGGCACAAAACTCCTTGAATGCATTTGAGGTGTACTCCCCACTATTATCTGACCTCAACACCTTGATTTTCTTACTGGACTGGTTAGCAGCCAAGGCCTTTAACGCTTGGAACTTTGAGAAACTTTGTCCTTCTTCTTCATGAATAATATCTAGGTCTTTTTCGAGTGATGATTTATGAAAGTGACATAATACTTGTACCCCGAGAGGGATACTGAAGAGAAGAGACCACAAACATATAAATGAACAAGGTCCAAGATGCCCCTAGCCCTATTATCTCTAGTGGGAAAAGAGGTTTTGGCATACTTGCCAAGTGTGCAACCCTTGCACAACTCATGCTGGTCCACGTTGCACTGTGGCAACCTTGTCGCTATATCCTTGAGAATTTTTAGCGCACCATGTTGCAAATGCTCCATCCGTCTATGCCATAGCTCGCCAAGCACCCTGCTTGAATCACTTCTCCCTTTGTTGGTCAACGCTGCCTCTGTCTCAGATTGCAATCTATTTAGGTTCTTATGTATGACCCCAATTTGCCTATCCACCTTGGAGTCTGAGGCTTTTATAAACACCCTACATTGTCTAAAGGTCACCTCGCACCCCTTATCCTCCAATGTTGAAATTGAAATGAAGTTCTTTTTGAGCCCTGGAACATAAAGGAAATCTTATGAGAAACAGAGGGTTTCCTGACTCTGTCTCAAATATGACAATACCAATGCCCTCGACTTGATACTTCGCGTCATCTCCCATCTTAATATGGAATTGCATGTCCTTCTCTGTCAATTTGCTAAAGTAGTCCTTATTCCCTATCATGTGACAGGACGTGCCACTATCTACATACCATAGACTGGTAGCCACTAAGCTTGCCATGCAAGCAATAAGTGAGAACTCATTCCCACAATAAGAAGAGAACTCACTTATCTCTACAAAGGCTACTACTTGGCATTTCTTGGGCTCATTCTTCCTGTTAGGGCAATTGTAGGTTTTAACCATGTACAGAAATTAATTCAAACAAATTCTTAAAAAATAGAAAAATAAACAATGGCAAGAATATAAAACAAATATACACAAAGATTTTCCCCTGGATCCCAAATCTGGCACTACTTGATCGATTTTTCATTATATTCCTTTCAATGTTACAATACATCTATATACATGTCGAAACATTCATAAACCCCAATCCATAACCCTGGATTAGAACATAACTGTAGTTCCCTTAATTGGATCTAAAAATACCATGGGCAAAAAACCATCATGCCGAAAACCATGTGCAAAACCCATGCATAAAACCATGGGTAGGTCCGCCCCCCATCCTTGGGTCTACATGAAAAAATATTTTCCCGGGGCGCTGCCCAGACCCCGTGCCTGGAGCTAGTTGTGGAAAGAATATGACACACACCCAACAACACTTAGTAGCATAATGCCCGAATTGGTGGCACGAAAAGAACTTGATTTTGATGAGATCTTTCTTCTTCTTTTTTCCCTTGGAGCTTGGCTCTACACCATCAATGTTCTTCTTGCCCTTCAACCCGCATCCTTGGCTAGCTAGGGTAAAGTTTTCTTCATATTTAGTCTTTGTGCTAGACCTAGATTGAGCATGTTTGCGAAGTTGTTCTTGGACATAGTTACCCTATAACCGCTCCCAGTTTGAAAGCTTCTCCTTGGCACATATTCCATCTGTAAAAATTTCCCATTCCTTGGTAAACCGTAAAACCCGTCACTACAAAACTCACTAGGTCTCTATTTGGAACTGTTTCCCCCATACCAGCCAGCTCGTCCCTAACTTGGGTAGACTTGGTGAGATAAGATACCATAGAATCTGACTTGGTCATTTTGATGGTCCTCAGTTTAACCTTTAACACTAGCTTTTTGGCCCCACTTGAACCCTGATGGAGGCCAATAATGGCCGTCCACATAACTTTGGCTGACTTCTTCTCGGTAAAGTGAGGGAAGATGTGGTCTTTGACTCCTTCCAAGATGATTCTCCTCGCCTTGGCATCTCTTATGTTATGTTGAGCCAACTCCTGAGGGTCATTGGGGATGGCTGTGACACATTGTTCAACCAAGTTTCCGGGATGGGGGAGCGAGGAAATGCAGGAGTGGCCTATGCAAAAGCTCCCCACCAATTTTTAGGAAATGTGGGGGGATGTTAGGGTCTTTAACACAAGGGACTTGACAAAAATTGACAAAAATAGTCAAATACTAAAAAATTATAAATATATCATTGAAATTTTATAATTTAATTGTCTTTATCATTATATAACACTTACATCATGAAAGATAAATCGATGAATCATATAATTGAAGCAATCTAAAATGAAAAGCACGATACAATCATACATGTAACTGTAACATTGTACAATGAAATAATAGTATAAACCATATTGAAGTTCCACCTGTGAGTACTGAATATTGAAATAAAAGTCAAGTATGATACATCAAGATTCGAATTTTTATAGAGTCAAGTCTAATATATCATATATCAAGATTCAAAACAAACTAAAGTCTACAACTGAAATCTGAAACAAAAAAGCAAATAACATAAGAACATATCAAAAGAAAAATGAGAATAATTGCTTAGGTAATGCCTCGCTAGTCTCTACATCCAGCGGCCGCATGAATAAATAAGGATCAGCCATGTCACCATCTGAATCAGAATCACTTGCATTCTCAAACATGCTAAGTGGCACACCAACCAACCCCATCTGTGTCTCATCAAGTCCCTCTCCATATCTACCTGTGCATCATCGTCTGGATGAACATCCCATCGTGTTGCTGGTCCTGTCAAATATGAAACAACCAAAAAAACCCTTCCCCCCATCGATTCAAAGTATATTTATAAGATTTTATAATTTTTTTCAAGGATTTGACATTTTTTTTATGATTTGACCTCAATTTTTTTATTTTTAATTTTATTTTTTATGTTGTTTTTTTTCCCTTTCTTTGTTGTTCGAAATGCAGGAAACATTTCCTCTTTGGGGAGGAAACATAACCCCTTAGAGTTTCCGGGTTTTTGTTTACATGGGGAAACGTCCCCTAGACCTCTCCATGTCCCCGGAGCGCAAGGAAGCGCAGAGATGCGTTTCCCAAGTTGGGGGATGCGTCCCCATGGAACATTGCTGTGACATTATCCACAAACTCCCACACCCGTTGTTCCTCCAACACCACGCCAACCCTCTCGTGCCATGAGCAAAAGTTGGATGCACTATCCAACTTGTCCACAAATCTGAGACCTTGATATGCCATATTGCCAATTCGCATTGCTCGAAAACCCAAGCGGCCAAGCGGCACTGGTGAACTCGTTCCCTCTAAATTGTAGAATCTGCTCTTGAAGATAAAAAATCACTTGCTCTTGAATTAGAGGCTATGCTCTGATACCATGTTAGTGTCCCTTAAATCCTAGTAATTGATTTGCATTTTTTGAAGTGTTCAACCAAAATTATAAATAACTGCTGTTTAGGAAACTTGAATTACAAATACACCGAGTTTTCTAACATAGCATGCATAGTGGAAATTAAATAGAACTGAAGACAAAAAGACATTCAAACATATAAGACATCGGAAATACCCAAGGAATCCCAACTCTGGGGAAAATCTGCAAACTGCATTTTTTCTATTATCTCAGGAAAAGGTTATCTTCAAATTTTTTTACAGCAAGGGAACACTTCCCTTTTATAACATAAAATCACTAATCAACTCTCCATGGAAAATTGAACACCTTCCTGCACACTTGCTCTGTTGTACAACCACACAGTATGGCCTTCTTGCAACCCTTTATGCGTTGTACAAATGTGCAACTTGGTCTCTTTGCACCCTCGTGTGAATTGTATGACCATGCTGAAGCTGACTGAGTTAGGGCTATTCGATCATCTCTCTCTCTCACTCCTTGGTCGCTGAATCTCTACTGTCTGCTGAAACCCTAGTCTTCTTTGCTTAAGATAACACACACTCTAGCGCCAAATCGATCTGGCCACTTTTGCGCCCTATTCCCTCTTATAATTCGACCTGGGCCTAACCATCACTCTCAATGGCTGAGATTAGATCTTGATAAAGGGCTGATATTAAATCTTAACTTGACTTTAGGATTTTAAAATTTTCCTAAGTCCAACTTTAGGAAATATTTAATTAAATTAATAATTCTGCTAAGTGGCTATCTTGTGGGTCCCTCTACTAGCCTTGGCACTTACACAAGCAAAACCCTTTCTTCTCTACTCTAATGAACAGGACCAGCAAGATAGGGCCCACTTTTGAGCCACCCATAAGCCTAAGAATATGCAAATGAAGTGGTTGGAGGTGTTGGTATTCTGAAATATATTTCGAATGAACCTCAAAAAACCTCGTATTCTCTGTGATAGTCAAACTTGAAAAATAACGCTCAGTTTTGTGGTCAAATCTCCACTAGGGTGATAATTCAGATTTTATTCCTTCCTGATTTTTAGTCCTAGCAAAGCTTGGGATGAATTTTTTGCTTCAATGAAAATCCCCTTGAAAAAGGTATTGTTTTTTAGAAATCTTGTAGCATGCTGTTGTAGACCGATAAACCCTTAGGCAAGAATTTGTTTTGATGAATAAAAGTCTTATCTGCACACAACAAACCGTTATACCTTTCTTAGGTGAACATGATAAGTCTTTGTAGCAATACCCAACTGCCAAACTACCTTAAAAATGAATAATTAAGCACAAGCTAGTGAAATAATTATTATTTATTATTCATTATTTTGATGTTTTGTTTTTGAATATATATATATATATATTTATAACAAATAAATTGAAAATATTTCTGAATTTTGAGAAATTTGTGGTGAAATGAAAATATGGCTTACGTTTTAACACACCAATCACCTCTATGTTGGATTGTGATCACAACCCAGACTTAATCAACACTTATTTATTTGGATAGATAGTGAATTTGGAGTGCTTGCACTAGTCACCTCCATTCTTTTCTAAGACTCTCTTCTGGTGCCAAAATCCAACTAGGATTGGCTTCTTCGATGGTACACCTCCCTCCAATGGATCAACTATGAGATTACAGAGATTTAATCCTTTAAGGAGGATTTTTTGAAAAGGATTTGTCCAAAAATCAGATTTGAAAACCCTAGTACAGCAAAAAAATGTGAGGTCTAGCATCATAGACTCTTTTCTCCAAGTGACCAAATAGATTGTCAATGGATTTATCTGCTAACTTTGTGTAATTTTAACATAAACCAAAAATTATCTCATGAAGCAGAATATCTTTGCAAGACCTAAGAAGAGAGGAAAGTGTTTGCAACAAATAAGCTTTTAGAATAGTATTATGATTTCACATTTTCACAACATGGTTTGCGAAGGAGAGAAATCTAGATTTATAGAGGAGGCAATCAACAATAATTGTCCTCAGATCCACAAATTAGGTGACTTGTCATTCAAAAAATCCTTGGATACCAAGTCAAAATTATTATTTGAATTTATGTTGGTTAAATCCTCGCAAATGAGGTATATGTCTCATTGAAAGGGGTCATAGCCTACAAAAGGAGAATCATTTAGGTTTTTAGAGTCCAACATTCCACCATATTTTTGCTTGAAAAGCCTTCCAAAATCCCTCAAGCCTTTCCTTGCTTGACTGCTTCTCCAAAAAGCTCAAACATTCCTCAATAAGGGCCTGGACATCTCCCAATGTCTATCACATGTAGACATCTCTCGGCTTAGAGATGAACTTGCACTTGAATTCTTCCTTGACTTGCTTTTGATGCTTGATTCCTTTAGTTGAGGTGATGTTCTGGTGAAAGTAAACCTCCCTTGGTCCATTCTTTGCTTGATTTGACTTGGAGTATTCCTTATCTTCCACTTTGACCTTGCAACGTCTCTCTTGAGTAAATTGACTTGGTAATTTTGCCTTTGAAAAGATGCTTTCTCCCTTTTCTTTGCTTGAAGGCTTGTCCTTCCGTGACTCGTTGGTTTTCCTTAATCCAAAAGTTCTTTTTAGTGACTTTGAGGGCTCTCCTAGCCCCACACATGTGGTCGAGCCCCCTAGTAAAACAAACCCCAAGTGTAGATCTCCAATGCCCTCGATCACTTGAAAATCCAAAACCTGGTTTTTGTAGCAAAAAAATTGTAGATGCCAATACGCTGCTCACTTGCCCCATTTGACCAAGAATCACCCTTCAAAATGGCTCTGGAAGTCCCACATGCCCCTTAAAAGTAGGACAACCCTCCTCGACTGATCATATCTTACTCCTGGACCACAATTTTTGAAAATTTCAAGGGCCATGGGTAGTAGAAATTTTGTTGTTTTGTCGGAGCACTTTAACCGATGTCGTCGAGTGAACTTGTGCATTGGGATTTGAGAATCGCAAACTGTTGGAAAATGTGAGAATGCCATAATGAAGAACTATGACATGATGAAGACACCAAGGCCAAGGGATGCCATACAGACTCAAAAAGAGAGCCAGGTGGGTTAAAGGTAGGTGCAACAACATCAATGTGATAATGTAAGGGAAGAGTACAATAGGCGATCACCTTTACAGGGCTAGACACGAAGTGGTCCCATAGATCAAGAGTGATGATAGATCACCTCAGGGATTCTTGCATACCAACTCAAGACATAAGGATTCCCAATAAAGCAAGGAGTTACCCCCCACTAGGGGGATGTTAGCAGTGCCATAAAACCAGGCACCATGGAAATGAAGCTAAGAAGACTATCCATGGCCGTCAATGCACTGGGATTTAGGGGACACTTTCACAAAAGACCATCCTATAGGGCTTTTACAAGGTTTTAAGCTTGCATTCCTTGGGATTACAATAGTGCTTTCCAAAATGAATTTGCTCATATGTACACTTGGTGAAAGAGGGGTAACAGGCTCCAAAGCCACTTCAAGGGAGGTTCCTTCACCTTTTTATATGCTCCCCTCCAAGGATGTTGGTAGTGATGTTCCTTGATGGTAGAAAGAAGAAACTAGGGGTTTCTTTTTTTGTCAAAGAAAATATAGTCGCAAAAGCTTGCAATGAATTTGTGGTGAAATGGGTGACCTCTATGGCATTATTTACAACAAATAATAGTGGACCTTTTAGGGTTAGTTTCAATGTGAACGAACACTCCAATTGCATTAATGGGGTAATAATAAACAAATAACCATTGAAGGGATTAAATGTTTTTTTGGAAACTACAAATTAGTGAGGTTCACTTCCACTACGCCATTTTTGGATCATAAATATGGCAAACTAAAATTATTTCAGTATTTTGCACTATTTAAGGCATTAAATGTGTTGTGTGCACAAAAAATTGAGAATATAGTGTGCTTTGAGTTTTTGGTCAAACATTAGTATTTCACTTGACTCATGGTGGCAAGATTGAGTTCATATGGTGATGGGAATGAGGGTTAAAGTTAGTAGTGATGTACAAGGTTGATAATATACATGACAAAGTAAGTGGGAAAAATTAGAGTCATAATATTCACTGACATTACTCACACGTGGAGCTAGTGACGCAGACTTTCAAGATGATTGTAGAGGGTCCAAGACTGTAATCTTGATTGTGTATTGAGGCATCCGAAAACCTTAATCCTAATCCTAGATGACTACTGTTGGAAATACTGAGGGGGGGTGATCACTTATAAACCGAACACAGAATGAACAATGTAGAATAAATAATTTTATTAATCAAGAATAACGAGGACTCCAATCCTCTTCTTTACAATAAATCAAGTACAATAATGTTTAGGGCTCCAACCCTAGACGAAGACACCAATCTTCAATAAACTAGGCTTTGACCTATATGGTGCCAAGCTCCAACTTGGTCTTTACGAGGCTCCAACCTCTAGGGCTCCAACCCTATCTTCCACAAGGCTCCAACCTTGTCTCTATGAGGTCCAACCCTCTCCACTGGCACATGCTCCAACCTGATCTTCTCTTAGGGCTCCAACCCACAACTTCTAGGGAATTTAGGGTTTTGGTGAGACTTCCAAAATGTCTTCATTAAGTCTCTGACTTGGCCTTTATGAATCTCCAAGAATCTCTTCACTAAGCTTCAACAATACATGGGGGTCTGCTCCAATAGTGTCTTCCAAGAAAAGTCTCCAAGAATACCTTGAATCATCTATGACAATTTTGACAATTGCAAATATGTCTTCAACGCTCTTCATGATGCCCTAAACAAAGTTTTCTCCAAAGTTACTTCACTATGGCTTCAACAATGTGGAGATGCTTCAATAATGCTGTTAGCTCTGCTTTAATAATACTTCAATAATTACTTGAGTTTGCTCCAATAAATTTAATAAAGCTGCTTCAATAAACCTAGTCTTGTCCAAAGGAAAGCCCAAAATCAACTTAACAGGCGCTCTAAGTAATGTCTCAGACACTTGAATGCTTTAATACTCCATTCCGATCAATTTCAGATATAGATAATCCTTGGTTCAAATAGAGTTGTGATTGCAAAACTTCGTGACCAAATCTAAACACAAGAGGATAAGCCGCAAATGTGATTTTTAAAAAGAGCCACAAAGAAACTTCAACACTCCATCAAGCCCGCTTGATTTAGTCTCAGGGATCTTGCAAATAATCTCACAGAAGGCTACAATCTTTCTTGTGTGAATTGCCAGGGATGATCAATTAAGCAGTCGATGCATAGTCTTCATAGACTATATTACTGAGATCATGCTCTCTTCATAGGCCCAAGTTTGTTCAGTTCATAACTCAAATCATAACAAAATAAGTGCTTAGATAACAAACCTGAAACCGAAGACATCGACCTCCCAAGATAGAGCATTTTGCACAGGGCCGAGAAATTTGTTGCAGAAGAAAATCTCCTTGCCTAGAGAATTCTGTCTTGTCGCTGAGCTTGAAAAATTTCCAATTCTTGCTTCAATGATCTTTGTGGAATTTTTTTGACCTGCCTCTACATGTTAAGTCAAGCGTGATATTTCATGAGTCTCAGAACATGCTACTAAACAACGATGGCTACAGGTAAATCCGCTTCATATGCATGCAAACTAGCAGGCTTGGAATGTGATATTGATGTTTGTTTTCATATGATGGCAAACACTACAATGCTCTTGCCTTAGAGATGTAAGATCACCTCTAATGGATGCATATTGTGTTCAAAAAAATTCATTTCAGTGACTGTGTAAAGCCCAACTTGAGCCTCAGGATATGCGCTGGAGTGACCTCAATCAAAATAGACTTCAAAAGGTTATCTCCATATCTTTGACATTATTCAAAGGTCATAGATCATCTCAAACATGTGTGAGAATTCCTTGCCACATTATAGAGAGTTGACAGTGACCCACCCACGAAATCAGCTATAAAAACCCTAACAAAACATGCTCAATACAATGTCTTCTTTTCTTCTCTTAGTTCACGAGTTGTCTACTACTCCTTGGTCTGCTTTTATTTCTCTGTCCCTTATCCAATATTTTATTTTTATTTTTATTTTCTTTGGATTGAGGAGTCCAATCTCTTATTTATACATGTTTTGCTCTATTATAAAGAGACAAGTCACTTGAAAGGAGGGCCGACTTGTACATTTAGGCTTATGTCGGCTAACATCAAAATTTATGATTTTCTTCCTTGTAAATTCAATCTCTCTCAACCTATGAGGAGTTAGAGGGCGAGTGAGTGCTCGTTGGAAAGAGCTTGATGTCGTCTTTGAGCCTATGCCAATTCCATCCTTAATTAAGGTCTCTTTATCATTAATAATAATATTATTTGTGAACTGCCATTATTATTTCAACCATGGCAACTATTATTAATTGCTAGGGCTTATTAGGGTATTATGCATAGGGTTTCATGCTAGAGTTTCTTTGCTTATGCTAGAGCTTCATTATATTTGCCAACCAACTTTCATTCATGCATCACAAAGCTAGGGTTTCCATTATCTTCATCAATGCTTCAGCGTATTGACATCAATGACAACTTTGACCAACAACTACTAGATGATGTTAAAATACTAGGTCACTCGAAAAGGAAGGGGTTCCATTGTTATTGTAGTGTTTATTGTTTTGTAGTTGAGCAGGGCATCTAAGAGGGGCACCCTATATGGTAAAATAGGCAGAATTGAGCATAGCAAAGTTACTAGAGAGTTTTCTTGAAGTGTGATTGACTTGAGAAATGCTAAAATCCTTGTCTTCGTTGCAGATTTGGTATGCTACAACCACTTAATTCCTATATTTGCAATCACTTTGACTAGATACAAGCATGAGATATGCAAAAAACTACTTCTTATACTAATCCATGCTAGATCCAACAATTAGAAGCAATTTTTCTTCTAGGTTTTTTAAAACTTGCTAGTAAGATAAAGCAATTAAAAGAAGTAATACAATCCCAAACTGGTGCAAAAAAAAAGAAGGTTTGGATTTTTTAGTGGAAAAAATGGTTGTTGAGTCAATACTTGTGCCTAACCTCATCCTTGCAAGAGTATGAAATCTACACCTTCTTAAGTCGATCTTGTTGATAAATCAAGGGAGTGGGCTTGGTCTCTATGAGAAGTCACCCCCACCATTGACTTAATACCCTCAACAATGTTCAAACGCAGCTAGGAGTGGCTCCTTCAACGTGACATATTTAGTCTTTATATCTAGTGTTAGATGAATGCGAATTCTTGCACGATTGAAAGCTCCCTCTCATAATGGTTTGATCTCTTGGATTGATCCACCTGCAATATAAAAAGGCCAAGTGGGGTTGTCCCCTAGTTCGCCGCTTCCACATGACTATGTCGCCCCTCAATGACATGATTTATTAACTTCTTTGCAGTTTTACTAATTATTAAGTTCATTAGATTAAGCCCCAATAACATAAGATCAGGAAAAAAATGAAGATAAAAACCACTCCACACAATGTATATAGAAATTATGGACAATGGTTTGCAAAAGCGAGCTCTTTATTATTTGATGGCACAAATGTCATATGACAACAACAACAAATACATGAGGGGAGGCTAGCCTTTTATAGAACAATTTGCAATGGCTAGATAATGGTTAGTTAACGCCTAGTTGGGCTCCTCAAAATTTTTTCTTAGTAGTCATTTACAAGTTTGAGACTTAGTAAATTTAATTCAAATATTACATTACAATTTTTATTTGCACACTAAAGGGTCAACTTGATTCAAATTTCCCAAGTTGGTCCATGAATCCCTTTGCTAATGGCTAGGTACGGTCAACAATGAAGAACAATAAATAATAGTAGCTCAACACTTCAGTAGTTTTCCTTGGAGGAAATTCGACTTGGTCATTTCGATGAATAATTTGTTTTTTAACAACTATTTTCTTGGTCCATTGCCCAACTACTTGGTCTATGAGGTCTCCAACGGTTAGTTAGACCTTGTAATGGTTACTTGACTTGTCCAATGCTAGTTTGAATTGAATTTTTCTTCTACTAAGTCAAATTTGACCACCTTTTTCTAGTTCTCCAGCGCCTTGATGAAGTTGTGTTAATTTTAGGTATGTTTTATGCTTAGAGCAATTTATTTCGATTTTCACAGTTAGCTCAATATCCTTTCCAGATTAGCAATTACATCAACATTAAAATAAACTGCAGATAGAACATAAACATAAATCACAGAAGACAAGCCAAGACAAGAGGACACAAGATGTGGTGCTAGCAAGGGACAAACCGCAATGTGGGGAAACCATTGATCAATTCTTCTTATATGTTCTTCAATAGTTCAGCAGAGAGAGAGAGAGAGAGAGTACATTTACAACAAAAGTCAACCCTTTGACTTATCTAGATAAGAGAATAGATCATCTCTAAGAAGATGATACATGAGATTAGTTAAAGACATGTTGCTTCAATTGATTCTCCAAGGTGACTCCTTCACCTATTATTGTGCTGCATCTCGTCGTCACGCTGCACCTCACTGCACCATGCTGCACCTATTTTCACAATGCTAGACCTTATGACCATGTTGTACACATCATACTGCTGCACCTTATGCTGCATTGTTGTCCCAGTGTTTATCACTGTTGTACTTTGTGCCACTGCAGCACCATGCTGTCCCCCATGTGCTTGCTGCACCAAGTACCATACTGCTGTCCCAATGTGCTTGCAACACTATGCTTGCCGCACCTTGTTGTTGTTGCTATCCCATGTACCATACTATTGTAGCACCAGGAACTTGCTGCACTAAATAGTAGATGTCCCATGTATCTCTGCTGCACAATGTCACAATGTCATTGATCATTGTGCTGTCCAACAAGCTACTGTCCCATCATTGTGATGTCCAATGAGTTTGCAACACCTTGTACCTTTGCTGCCATGTCACAATGTCATTGCTGTACATGCATCTTTGCAGCACTATGTAGTCTTGTTATCCATGCATCTTTGCAGCACTTATGTAGCCTTGTTGTCCATGCATCTTTGCAGCACTATCTAGACTTGCTGTCCATGCATCTTTGCAGCACTCATGTAGACTTGCTGTCCATGCATCTTTGCAACACTATCTAGCCTTGCTGTCCATGCATCTTTGCAATGCTAAACTGTACCTAGAAAAAGTGTTTAGGGCTGCCTTTAGGACAACATTTAGGGCTGCCTTAGAACAACGTTTAGGGTTTCCTTTAGGACAACATTTAGGGCTGCCTTAGAACAACGTTTAGGGTTTCCTTTAGGACAACATTTAGGGCTGCCTTAGAACAACGTTTAGGGCTGCCTTAGAACAACGTTTAGGGCTGCCTTCTTTGCTGCGGCTAGGGCAACCTCTTTTCCTCCAACATCTAGGGCTTCCACCCTTTGATTTCTCTTCCACTAAAACCCAAGACAAGTGGAGAGAAATCAAGATAGAAGTGTGTGTAGAAATGACTATCAAGTCATCTCCTTTTATACTAAAACATTGAGTACATGTGGGGTTTATTTGGTTGTTGGCCGACCTTGATAAATTGTCTTATAACACAAATAAATTCATAACTCCATGAATACTTATCAGAATCGGATAATCTTTAGATCAATCCTACACCTCTCGATGAGAGGAGTCCAAGAAAAATATCAGCTGCCATAAATAAGATGACCCACATGGAGTTTGGCCCTAGTTGCCAATTTTAACACTCCCTCTCATCTAGGGAGAGCTCCATCCGCTGATCCATTTGTCCAATTGTACTATCTCTGCCATTAGTGCCCTGCACTGCTCTGCACTGCTCTGCTTTGCTGAGCTCTGTTATGCTTTGCTTTGCTGAGCTCTACTCTGCGGAACCATGAAGAAGAATTGATCGAGAATGTCTCATACCATTCTTTACTGACCCGAAGCCAGTTCCATATGAAAAGGGTGTGTCATACCATTCTCACTGACCCGAAGTCAGTTTCATTGATCCCAGATCAATATCACAAGAGAGTGTCCCAAACCACTCATACTGATCCCAGATCAGTTTCATTGATCCCATATCAATGGAGGTCATCCTAGCATAGGGAGTATAGTAGATGCAACGATGCGTCCATCGATAGTACTACTAATGGTCCCTAACCCCATTTCCCTACTCATTGATCAGATGAGAGGTACTTCCCATGAGTCCTAGATTGCATGGGTAGGATGCCTCGACAGGAGAACTAATCATCCTGT